>OMNV01016099.1:0-14896 GCA_900303265.1 Brotula barbata | reverse complement strand
AAACACACTAAAAAAAAAAAAAAAAAAAAAAAAGCCTCTCACATTTTTGTTAGGTCACTTTTGTTTACACATTTATAGTTATAGTTGTTTAGGTATATATTATTACTAGCTTCAGGGTTCAACCCCATCACTACGCTCTGCTGTTGGCACAGAAAACTAAGGGACTCTGAATGCCTTTTATGTTACAGCAAAAATAACTTCACACTGTAAAGAGTGGCTTTGCTGCCATGTTACGCTGCTCCATTTCCTCCTTAAAATAGTCCAGTCTGCGCTTGCTTTCAACAGGAAGGAACCCTTTCTTCCTGGTAAATGCCACCATTCCCCCTGTTTTGTTCCTCTCAGAACACATATTCTGAAGTATCAATTTCATGCTCAATCCACAGACGCCTTTTTCGCGTTTTGAATGGTCCAACATGTTAACAGAACACCTGGGATGGCAAAAGACATCAGTGGATCCTCATGACCCTTTTTATCCTGCAAATATGTATCCATTTATCCCATTTCATGTTACGGAACAAATATTTGTCCACAACAAATGAGCGTGCAAACATTTGTGCACGTGTATAGAATATTTAAATATTTTCAGTTGGATATGGAATAGGCATAGAGATGGAAACAAGGCTGTGATGCTCAAGCTTTGGTCTAGACCTGCTCGTCCTAGACTTTAGAGAAGAATGTCTGTACCGATGATTGAATGGTTCTTTTTTTTACACTAAAGTGGCCACTACAGATAAGGTGAAGATCCAGTTAATATACAACGAGCTGGAGGCTGCAGCACTTCCTGCCAAGACTTTACCATATGATCCCTATAGCACACAATTTATGTCTAGCATGGCAGTAGGTGTCATAAACTTCCCCAAAAACTATAGACGTGGAGACCCTAAAGTGGCTCCACTGAGCTCCACTATATTCACTATATTCATGTCGGTCCTCCTATGCAGCAGAGACCCTGCAGAATCTTTGATTTCCTTCCATTGTGGGCACTGCAGGAGCCATTTTCTTCCACCCCAGCCTTTTCTGCTTTTGCCGTTTCCACTGTCTTGGCTGCGTCGTCAATCGCGTTGATAAAGCTCATATTTTGATCTGTCACATCTGTCCTTGAGTTGGCTAATAGGAGCATTTATCGCGTCCACTTTGTCTATAAAATGAACTGCTCTCCAGTTGTCGAAATGGAGAAGGGCAGAATGAGAGTATGTTTTCTCCTGATAGCATGCATAATTGCAGGTTGCTATGCAACTGAATGTATCCTGAATTATCTCTGTCAGTGGAAAGTTGAGATAAGAAAATTTCCTCTTTGCATATGAATAAAGCAAACTTACATCTGCAGATAGGAGCTAAATCAGTGGACTTACATAAATATGAAAACTTGCATGAAGCAGTTTGAATGATTTTACACACGCACACACACACACACGCACACACACACACTTACAGCAAGCCCGGGTGAGGAAATTATATTTAGTTGTACAAGACAAGGCTACAAGACAACTGTAAATGGCATCATTATTACTATAATGTACATTCATATTAACACTTTGATAGTAATATCAGTCATTTTGAGCCTGGCACATCTATGCGTAACATTTTCAACAATTGCTGCAGATATTTGAAAATGACAGGGTTTCTGTAGTTGTTGGAGTCTTTAAAGGTCTTAAAATTGTTTTTGTAAAACGACGGCCTTTTCGAGTATTAAAAAGTCTTAAATATGAGTTTCAAAAGTCCTACAGTTGCATTTTCTTTTAGTTCACTGCATTGTAAAATAACCAGAAGGAATATAGAATTTAGTCATGGCCAAATGCAAGTTTCAAAAAACTGGTTGGATAAGCATAATTTTGCGACATGGTTTAATCTCACTGACTTTGACTGTGACAGTGACTTTGAGGCTATTGTTCACTGTGCAAGACGATAGTTAAACTCAGCACAATGGGATCCTAACCTATGGAATCCCACGTGCAGTGCAGGGGGAAGCATTTTTCACATCTGTTCCACGGCCTCCTTCTCTGCAGCTTCGACCTCTAGACCTCGACCATACCGAAACGTCCCTAAACCTCGGAAAACGTTTTTCGCTGTTTATTTATTTATTTCTTATTTTGAAAATGGTCTTTGATTTTATTCTCTGTGGTGCTAAATGTGTCATAAGACGTCTTCAATTTAGGTTTCTGCAATCTGCACAAACCATGAATAAGCTGAATGGTTGAATTCTATTTATTGCTGCATTTGACTTGATGCTAGCGTAGGCTCATCATCGCAGCTGTTTGTCACTGTCACCTGAAATTTACACACTTCGCCACTGCTTCAGCAAAATTAAACACACCAGCAGTTGCAGGAGCATCCTTCATGATGCAGGAGCCGGTGACTGACGGATCAACCGGCTGACCCGAGTTTGACTCCTGATGAATATCTTCGCTGTAGGGAATAAAGAAGTATCACCATTTTCCAAGTCACATTATTCCGCTCTCAAAATGGCACTTTTGGGTAATCTCTTCTGTATACACACACCTATCAGTCCTCCCTTTTGCACATCACAAATGGCCAGGGAGGCATTGTCTTTACAGTGCTGAGTGCACGCTGTGTCTAATCGCTTCCTGCTCCTTAGCAGTGTTGGCTTATTCACAGAGGTGCAGCTTGATATCATAGAGTGACAGAAAACGTGGACTGAGACAAGGACTTGACATGTGACAGCGGTCTCCACCGGGATGCCATTAGATCACTGCACTCGTTCCGAGAAGAGATAGTGCCACGAGTAACGCGATCCATCAGGATTCCACAGTACAGAAACAACATGTCACACTGTGGTACGTAGATCATGACTCGTGAGAGTGGTGTGGAAATCCAATCCTCCAGGCATCGTGCAGCACCTTAGCGTTTGTGTACAGTCCCCTACTTATTGTAAATGAGATGCTGACCACATGAAAGAGGACAGAGTTGATCCACCCTGGTGAAGCCCGATGCTGAATTCCATTGTGGTCCGAAAACCATTTAATCAAACACCTGACACCTGGAAAACACCTGACTTCATTAGGCATAACACGAAGGAACCGCTTGTGTCTCGCTCTTCATCACTCACTTTTTTTACATTGTTTATCGACAGTTGTAATGTTAATTTATATTTGGGGTGGACAAGGCCCAGCCCTTCCACTTTCCCAGTACAGAGAAGGATTAACAAAGAGAGCTGGGTGGAGAGCTGAAGTCAGTCACCATGGAAGGGTGGACTTTAGGGCACCAGTGTGTGGGTGTGTACAGTTTTCATCCCAATGAGATAGATGCTAAAATGGTGTAGGAGGTGTGTCTGGGACCTGAAGTTAGATGTCTCCATATGACAAGCTGTCAAAAATAAACAAAGGCCACATACTTTCTATTCCATGTGCCTGCAAATAAATGCAGTCTGCCTAGAGAGAGAGAGAGTGTGTAGTGTGTGTGTGTGTGCGTGTGCGTGTGCGTGTGCATCCACAATAACTTGTTGATTCAATTGAAGATACCAGTAGGAAAAGAAACAAAGGTGGTGCTGAGTGGGATAGAATGAAAGGGCGGAAAAACCAGAGGACGATGCATCAAAATGTGTAAAAGTAACAGATTACTCCAGAGCAGGAGGGTGTAAACCTAAAAGTTATCTCTTGATTAAAGGGTTGATGGATGTCTCTTCTCAGTCATTAATTAACAGCATCATTCTGCTACATGCCCATCCTCAGACTTGCAGCCCTTAGTCAAAAATACGATATGTAGAGCCTTTTAAAGCTACATATCGCTTTAATGAATGTGACGATGCGGGGTCAGGAGGTCGCAATGCAGTTGTGTGGACCACTTGAAAGAGTTTTATTATGGTGTACCTGTACAGCCGCTGTTTTTGTATATGCACTCATGGATCGACCCGTGGTGATGATCCGGTGGAATGTAGGTAGAAAGCAGACTGACGGTGCAATTAGTTTGACCAATCTGAGATTCCTTCTATTGCTCTGTATTTTGTCTTAAAATGTTGGCTGAGGACACAGATTTTTGATCTAAGTGGAAAACAAGGCATAAACTTAATTAAAGCATCAGTGAGGCGATGAGAACTGCTGTTGCTCCACGTTTGTTTTCTCAGGGCATTTAATTTCAATTTCGTTAGCACATTTATTGCGAAAACCAAGCTCAGACTGTAAGTCCATTTTTGCTCATTTTCTCAGTAAGTGAACTTGTTTAGATGATTTTGTCAACATCTGATTTTTGAAACGGGCCAACGGTAAGCTGTGTGAGAAGGAATGTTGTATACAGTAGAATTGAAACTGGGTATGAAACATCATCACATGATAAAGCATCAGCTGAGAAGACTTTGAGACCAGTTGGACGTAGTTGCTGTGGAAAACTTACCGAATGCATTTTCTATATATTTAGAAAATTGGGTGAGAGATTTGTTTTTATTAATAAGAAGACATAAAGTATTATTATTCTGTCTTCTTCATACCAAATTAACAGTATATAATGAAAAATATCTTTGCAGCCACACGGTTGGTATATTTGATAATCTGTAGGAGACCTTATTGGGGTAAAAAACAGCGGTAAACACATTTTGTGCACACAGACACCTGGGTTGTTGGAGAACAAAAAATGCTTCGTTGGCCACACATGGGACTTGTTCAGATTTAGCCAAAATGATGCCAGCCTAATCCTCTAACAAATAAAAGGAATGTTGAATCACTCATTCTTCACGAATCACTAATCTTAAATTGAATAACTGGTCTTCTGTTCAAAAAGCCAATGCATTATGAATGAGTGTATGAAATTTTAACTATATTGTCCAGCATGCCTCAAATCAACAAATTGCCAAACTACAGTGAAGGGAAAGAGCACCCTTGGAATGTGATATCTTAATGGTGGTGGGTCTGTGTTTTTCGAGCCCTTGGCTGATAGGCCTGCAGCTCATTTCCTCTATCTTTGGTGTGGTGGTGCTTGTCCCGAGGCAGCATGCCAGAGTCTTGCTGTAGCTCATTCTTCATCCATCTCCGTTGCCAACAAGAAAAGCTCAAGGTCCTGATTTTTAAACCTTCATAGTGTGGTATTGCGTTCTTTGAAGTATTGAAATGAAATTGCATTTGATCTATTATTGTGCATAACCTACACCGTTAGTATATTTCAGGGTGTAGTTGTTTTGCATATTTCTACATGTGCAAATGTTTAGGCCTGAAGAATAGTGCAGGAAATGTGTTGATGAAAAGACGGGAAACCAAAGCCTGCCGGCAGACTATCAGCGCCCACAGCAGGCATCACGTTTTACCTGGAGACTGATGTTATGGTAATAGATATGGAGGTCCGGCCACCAGCCAGGCATCCACAGTATCGATTTAGCAGAGATATTTTTCAGAGTAATCAAAGAGCTGTGAAATCCTTTCTGTGAGAGTGCTCAGAGCTTGAGGGACCGCTAACAGGATTGCTTTCCCTGGTGAAGCTGAGAGTTGGGTAAACTGATACCTCTTTCACACTAACGTTCAGATTCTGCTGTTGCTGTCAGTTAGGTCAAGCCAAGTCTACCAACTTTATAATCAGGGTCATGATCGAAGTCAGCGGGTGGATTCACCATGTTGTGAAGGAGTTAACTGACCTTGCACAACAACCACAGCTGAGACACTAGCATGCTTTTGTTGTCTAGGGTAAGGTAGGGCAAGTGGCACCGAGTGCATCATGAAAGTAAAGAATTACACTTTTTCTGTACGTAGAAATTTATCGAACTGTAGAAATATGCATTTTGAAAATAGGAAGTTATGTCTAATTTGAAAAGTTATACATGATCTTACCAGGTTCATAGTCCATAGAGTTGAGCTTTTCAGATCCCCCGTGCTCTTTTTTCATCAGTATTAAGTTATGCATACCTCAATTAAAGGTAAACAGGTTTCGTAGACGCACAGATAGGATTGTGTTGTGCTATAATGCAGTAACATCTTGTTCAATCAATTTACTTAGACAACTTTTTTTCCTTGCGCCCTATTTGTTCATGTTATGGAGTGACATTGTACATGTTGCCCACTGATGTGAAAGGGCTTATTTTAGGATAGCAATCCTTGAAAAGTACAGACATTTTGGATAGAAATGAGTTAGGAAAACACTTTCTGAGGCAACAGTTAAGATATTTGCATCTAACTAAACTTATAAGTTCACGCAGAGTTCACGCTGTGGCTTTTCTCAGTGTTCCGTGGATTGGAGTTGCCCAAGTGCATTCTGTAAACCACAACGGGATTTAACGCCAAATATCTCAAAATACTCCAACATTAAAAAAAAACCAATATCAGTGATCCAGTTTTTCCCCAGAATAGTCAGATTTTGTGAAAATGTCAGCATATCACTTTAGTCTAAAACCTTAAACCTATATAGAAGTACTCCTAATGCAGGTTTATGTTCAGTTAAAAATTGCAAGGCTGAAAGAAGATCAAATATTCACTATACCTGTGATCATATATCATATGATATCTCTCACGCACTCTCTCACTCCCCCTCTCTGCACGCTCCTTTTGAAGCTTCACTGAGTATCTTATTAGCTTTACTGAGAGGGTGGAATACTAACAAGCCCACGGGTGTCAAGGTTTGTATTGATTGTTTATAATTAGGTGATCTTTTATCCTGGAACCGTCCTATTCATGTTGGGTTTGCTTATCCATTGAAGAAATATGGCGCATGTCACTCATTTCTTTCAGGAGTATTCAACTGATGAGTAGAGTTCTGTCTAGTAAGCCGGCTGATGGGCTTTTCTCATGCATGTGGACTTTCTGATCACTGTATTTCAGATTTTTCAAAACACCCAAAATACATGAACCATAAGGTCTTGCGTTCTATTTGAAGGTCAAATTGCAAAATTTTGACCACCAGTCCAGGTACAGTCAGTGCCTTACATTTTTTGCGTTGGTATTTTGTATTGCAACAGTATTGTTGATAACACTCAGCATCTGAAGTCGTCTTTTACGATGCAGTGTTCGCACCAAAAAAATAAAGTTGCAATAATTTATGAGAATAAAATCCCAATATTTTCTAATATTACAACCTTTCCTCTTCTTTTGTTTTCTTTTCCTGCTTTTATTCCTTTGAAAATTGATTAATACACTGATTCTTTCAATTACTGGGTGTATACGTGCCATCAGAGTCTCTGTGTATATTTTGTCAAATCAAAGTTGGCTCGCAGCGGAATTCAAGTTTGACATTACACCTTTTTGCAGAAAGGGCATTTAAAAAATGAAATGTAGCTTCAGCATGGCGTTCACATCGGATGTTATTCGGCGAACATGCCTAAACTCTTGTGTAATTGTGCCTTAATCATTTCATAAAAGTTTCTGGAGTCACCAAGACGTGCAAATGCTGAATGATCAAGCATAATGGCCACGGGAGGGACGTGCACGGCCCCTTATTTTTATTTTATGGCCTGAGATAGGGCAGCGGGGTTAACCTCATCATGAAAGCGAGTCGTTATTGCTTCTCATCTTCTCTCACCATTGATTGCTCCCAGCATTTGGGAATGGAATCTTGCATATTACCAGCCCTAAATATGTGTATCAATCATGTATGAAGTGATAGATTCTAAGCAATTACACATAAATACATTTTCCTTATGCATTTGTAGTGTGGTCACTGCGACGGCTAATAGCAGTTGTGTCGCTTTCTCACTCTATTTAATATCCATAAATATTTTATTTCAAAACCACTACCTCAAACATGAAAAGGGTTTGACTTTTTTTAACCTTGGTATATTACCCGGCTCTCTTTTGCCTCTGCCCTGCCACACTCTCAGTGGGAGCTGCCCAACACAACCACAAGCTTCAGTTGTTGTTCATTAAAGCGGTGCTCCTGTGGCACCTGGGCCACGGCTTTGCTGAAGGGCACTTCAATAATAGCTCTCTAGGGAGGACAGTTTTTTTCTCACCATCCACAGATAGTCATTGATCTCTGGCCATTGTAGTTGGGAATCTTTCCTGTTATTTGATGTTTCGAGAGCAATAACCAGCATGGTAAGCACGGACAGAGACTTATTCAAAATACTGAGTAGATGAGCACCAAGAGTTGGACAGAACTCTTTAAATAGTTTGTAAATCTCATAGGGACGTGAAACATATCGATCCGAAGTATTGGGCATGCTTCAGTTAACATGCAGGGATCCATAGTGTGGCCAGGTCGGTCAGATGGTTTTAATTCTGATTTTAATGATTGAAGTATGATGCAACTGTTTACATCTCCCAGTACAGTGCATTTGTAGAGGGCACTGAAAAAACCTGTTGGTTCAAGAAAGAAAACAAGGCAATCATGCATCCAGGCCTGCATAATATAAAGGCTGAAAAGGAACCAAAAAACGCGTATTATTTATGCAAATCTTGTGTAAATCTAACACATTTGGCCGACATTTGCCCTGGTTTGACCTATTTTTTCCAAATACTTAAGTTGAAGAATGCAATATCTTTCAATGGGTCCACAAAGTCTACCAACCCAGAAGGATTATGTTGTATGTATTCAAATAATAGGAGCTTGCACACCCCAACTCATCCCCTTTTCATAAGCTGCTTATAAAACATCAAGGGGTTTTGTTTACATTGCAGATGAGGGTGCCTCTAAGGATATCATTTAATGAACTTGCAGGTCATTTAAATATGTTCTGTATAGGAGCATTACCTGAGGAGTTTGCCACTGAACTCCAGCAGAGGTGATTGCTCTTTGTAATTGCAGGGGGGGTGTTCAGTACGGGGGTGAAGCACTTTGAAAACAATATAACAGGCACTGTATGTGGATATGCATTGATGCAACGAGAAACAGATTTCCTTCTAGAACGTGGATACATTTTGCAAATTAGTACCCTGATGTAATTTAGCATAAGACGTCGCTGACAGTGTTGATGGTTCTTTGTAATGAAAGCGAGGAATGAATTTTTATTAAAAAAAAATATTAATCCTGAACACATGCTGTTCAGTAACGTCTTTTCATAGTTTTGGAAGTAAGGTCTGAATCCATCTTTCCATTTCTATGATTTTGATTTGATAACAACCAGGTGCTCGTAATAATGTGTCTAATGGTGCATTTTAAACGTTCCATTGTAATGCGTTGTAAAGCGTACAATGGTTGCCCTCTCATTCCTCATATTTTGTCTGCACACATTCAAGACTGGAATCATTCAGCTTGGTTAAAGCTCATTACTGCTTGTCCAAACATATGCATTTGGTTTTCTAATGACATATGACAGCAGATTAGCTTCTGTGAAGCACCAGACGGCTGCGTGGTTATAAATGTGACATAATTGCTTTTGATTGCAGAACTTTTTGTTAGTGGGGTGTGCACATGTCCTCAGATCAATCTTGCGGTACACGCTGATGGTTCTGGAAGAAAAGGTTTGCTGTCCTCAGCTCTGGGGATACGACTCTCCTGGGACGACCTTAAGTGGAGCCCCTTCCTGCGTCTCATCGTATTTATCCTGCTGTTTTACTTTCACCTCCTCTTCCTATCTTACCCTTCTGACCTCATAATGAAGCCAGTGTCTGCTGGAAAGCACTTATAACCCCCCTGGCACTCGCTGATCGCGACTTCCTAATGCACATCTCCTGACCAGACCACAATTAAAATTTCAAAACAAATTGCTAGCCTCTTCTATTATTTACAGCGCCAAAGCTGCTGTTGCCCCTTGAGACCACAGAAGGACAATGGAGGGTGTGTCACATGTTTTATAAGTGCGAGCGTGCATGTGTCATCAAACCGATTGTATTTTGTAAACTGAGAAGGGAAGTCTTTAAAAAAAAATCGGCCCCGTTATGAGAGCACTGCATCTATTGCTCGAATACGAATGGTTCCTTGTTTTTAGAGTAGGTAGGCATCGGCGCTGTTGTTTCCTTTGTCGACTCGGTGGGGCACGCATGCAGATTTTTGCTGTTCGTCGTCCACGGGGTCCTTTTGTTTTCCTTCCAACCAGAGAGATGTGCTCATGCATATAATGTATCACAAATCACGACGCCTGTTAAAACGCCACCAGCAATGTTCTCCTACCATATGTACTGTGTATCGTGCCCGCTGCACAGTAGAGAGTAATATTACCAGGGAGCAGCAATCTTAAATCACTGCCTTGTGTTACACTAAATCTCAATTGATTGCACGTAAGCCCTGAGCTTTAGTAGCTTTTAAAGTGAGCTTGTGTGAATGAAGAAAACCAAATGAGAACAGACTGCACACCTGACGCAATTAAAGTAATTCTGTGTTCTGGACGGCCATGTTTCAACCCGAAAAACTTACCCTACAATATTTAAATTTTTGCCATAAACATCTCATTGTAGTGGTGCAGTGTAGTGTGTAAACACTGACTTCTAGTACTGGTATACAGTGGGCGTTCCAGAGAGACTAAACTAGCTGTGGGTATGTTGTATAGTTTTCCCCTGATTTAAGTTTCACGTTCCTGTTATCCATTCCTTCCTTTACATACCAAGTCTACATGTTACACAACATATACTGGGCATGTTTGCAGGAGAAACAGCACCAACAAACCCTTTGATCGATCAGTAGATTGTATTCTTCTGTATTGAAATGAGGCCTTACACTGTAGAAGCCAGTGTTGCATGGTCTGGGCTGTATCTATGAAACTTCCAGTGATAACAAAGGACAGGATTTTGCTGTTGTGCTCTGCATTTCCATTAAAATTTGTACTACTTGTAAACTCTGCTAAGGGATGGACACTGTTTCTGGTGCCTAATTTGGGTAAATAGCTATCCTATTTGTCTTGACGTGTCTCTGTGCAAACTGTGTGCACCAGATTGACTCTTCTTTCAATAGAGTATGCTAAATCAGGAGTTTCTGTTAGAAACTGCCACAATGTTTTGATGAAACTAGCAGTAAAATTTGGAGAAACTACATCATCAAATCCATGTAGACACTGCACATTGTGTCTTTGTAGGTTTACTCAGGCTTATAGACAGCTATTCCCAGAGACAGTATGTAATTTAAAGTAAAAGACTCAGAGGTCAGCCTGCTATGTTCCCATCACTGAGCTTGATTATGAGTAAGATGGATGTGCTTTAGTAGTTACAGCTACATATCACTTTAGTTATCCGTCTCAAATGTATTAATTGACTGTCCATCTCTCCACTGTCAAGTCTTTGGCTTCCCTGTCATGTCTGTCGACACCCAGGTACTAGGTCTCGGTTAAAGTAGGTCATTCCACCTCATTAGACTCCATCAGTGCTTGCCAGATCTTGTGGAGCCAGTTTGGGTGATAGGTACACCTGCTTTTAATTTTGATGAATTTAACCTACAGATTGGATTGCAGTTATGTTGCTCACTCTGTATTTATTTTGCTTATCTGATGTAAGTTCATACCAAACCATTCTCTAGCAACACTGTGAGTTCAGTAACAAACAGTCTTAATGTTAAATTAATGCCCTTACTTACACTCTTACGTACAACTCAAGGACAGTTTCCCATGATGACACATTATATACATGCTAATGCTTTTTTCTGTGTTACATTCTGTTACATGGTGAAACAGAATGTGTTCACTAGACCACAGACAAACTGTTACCTGTAATAAATCGCCATTAAGAACACTTACAATGTCAACATTACCTACAATTTTCATAACAGACGCGCTTGAAGTAACTGTGGAACATCCCCTCACTATTAATCTATGTGGTCAGAAAATCAAATTTCATCTTGTTTGCTGCCAGTGGAGTTGCTGCATAGCTCCTTTGTACCTTTTACATGAGTGCTATCCTGACAGCACCTGACAGTCACCCCTGTTTGTCAGAACCTTTGGCATACATATCCTCTTGCAATTCTTAATAGATTGACTTAAATTTTTACTTATCTTACCCTGATTAAAGTTTTATATATCTCAGTTTCCATTTTGTTCCACACAAAACGTGGAACACAGCGAGTACATCACAGCCGACCCTCAAATGAAACCGTAGACGTAATGTAATAATAACTAACTAATTTGCAAGTTCTGTTCCATTTAAGTTTTTTGAATTACAACTTTTTCGACTTGCCACAAAATCTACCCCTTCCACAATTAATCATTTGCTCATAATGCCAAAGTTATCTTTAGCAGTGGGTAAGCCAGGCCTGTTGGAACCCACTGCAAGTCCAAAGTGCACCCATTCCAGTGTCGCTGGGTGAATATTACTTGAATATTTCTCTGGTGAACGCTACATTTTTTTTTACACAGTTTTAGTCACACACTTCATACATATGTGAAAGTTTGTATGTTTGTATTGAAGAAGACCCACAATGATGTCCAAGATTTCCCCAAAGTGGCTACATGAGTTCTTGCACCACTATGCAGTTTTTGACAAAAGTGCAGAGGCATTTTTATACCATGTTTTAATGTAATTACCCAACATACGCCCAGATAGCGCTCACTCTCCGTTTGCTTGTACGTACTTGCTTCCACTCTGCAAAGAACTGAGTTGTATTGTATCTTACCTGTACAACTAGATCACACACAGAACAAATCATCTCAGGCTAAAGTTGTGTCACTGTCACTGAAAGGCCAAGAGCCTATTTGAGTTGAGTGATGTCATCCTCCCTTAGTTTTAACCTTGCGCACACACTTAGGACGCCTGCTCCTATGGAGTCCTCTCAGGTGTTATTACAGCAGAGCACCGAATCTGGCGGATGGCACTATTTTGTTGTGGAGCTTTCCGGTTATTTTCATACCTGACTAGCGATATCACCAGCAGTCGTACCAACATCACCCTGGTTAGCTTTAAGCACATTGCCCACTGATTGCGCTAATCCAATCAGATAGATCAGGTGTGCCAGCTGTCACGCAGAGACACTTGGCAGTAACACCGGAGCGAAGCAGGCGGTGGAACAGCCGGTGAGCAGCCATGCAGAGCGGATGTGTCCTGTTAAATAATCCATTAAGACTTTTTTTTTTCTCCCTTCTCTCACCAGTCTCTGTAGATGCATCCACATTAAATACTACAGCAAAAGATTTTGTTAGGATTCCTTTTTATGCAGCTCTTCCTTTCTCCTCCTGCACAAGTAAACAAACCGGCCTCACAGAGACAGAATATGCAGACGCAACGCCACCTAATCACCCTCAAGCTGACAACAACCACCACAGTGTTTTTCATATTCTGCTGCGCCGCCATTTCTGTCTGTTGTTTCTTTTTTAGCCCGAATGAGGGAATTTAACGCTTTGTTTACTTCACTCCCCCAGCTAGACCGTACGGTGTGTGAATAGAAGGAGTTGTTAAGGCATACAAAAAGAATCTGGATTCAAATTATTGTTTTCTCAGCAATCCTGGAGATAGACCAATGTTTACTCTTCACGACTCGGGCATGCTGTACTTGAAACAGTGGGTATACACGATTCATGAAAGCTGCACATTACACAGAATTCAATTTATACATTTATGGAAAATATTATCACAATATTTTGTAATAACACCTGCATTTGACAATAATTTGCTGCATTTTGAAATTCCTTAATAGCTTAAAAAATAGAGTAATAAGTAATAACAAGTGTAATAACTTTTGTGTATGCTCTGTAATAACTTACATTTTGTGTTATTTCCGTTATTATTTGGCATCAAAATCCAGCATTACTGTCATGCATAGATCCAGATTTTATTTTTATTTTTTTTTGTCATAGGGTAATTACTTCATATATTACCAATGTAATATAGGGATTTAGTTTGCCATTAGGGAAATCTGATTGGTTAGATGGAGTCATTAATGTAGTCTCATTATGTCATATCTTCCACCTGAGTGAAAATTGTACAGCGGTCCGATAGCATGCGTAGAATCGCCACGGGCACTGTAAACGTGCACACAGTACGCCATTTCCAGTGTCTATAAATGCAGTGTTCAGTTTTTCTACGCCGCCCACAATGTTGCACACTCCTGAACTTGGAATGACATCGTTTCTCTCGGGATTGGACCATTTGATAGATACACTGTTGGACAGATAGATAGGGTGCTGGGTAGAAAATGAAGCCATTTTTGAATGTGGAAGAAGAGAATAAAACAAACAAACAAAAAATTGAGACGGGGGAGGAGTTTGTCCACAGGCGCCTACTATACAGTTACAGAATTACAAAGATGAAACATCCAAAGACAGCTGGACACACACAGAACGGTGTGTATGCACGTGAGCAACTGCATATGTTCCTCGTTTAAAATGTAGCGAAGAATATATATCACTATTATATCCAGAGGAGTTATTACAGTATGATATAAAATAGATACAACTATTTCTACACGACATGGGTATGTTTGGGTATGTTTTAACAAAGCCTCAATAAGTAACATGAAATGATTTGAGTAACAACAACACACACATCAAAGTGGCACATTATCCTGGAAATACAATTTTACGACTGCACAACAACTGCGCAAAAACAGAAGTATAAAGTGTGTAAATTATGTGCGCTGAAACCAAAAACCAAAACAACAAAATTATTATATGAATGTATGTAGAGGCCAAACCAAAGCTTCAAGCCCCTGAAGTGCTGCACCGGATTATTGTAAATGACGCGCTGATTGTTACCTGCCGTGATGAATTGAAGTTCAAGACACACTTGTCAGTTGAACGCTTCTTCCTTTATTTTCCTTTGTTTTCCTTTACAAAGTCGTTCGTGTGCATCAACTTAACATATTTCTTGAACCCAAACATCCACCGTGTGACTAGCGCCTATTCGCTTTCGCGGTCAAACTGTTTGTCCTTCCGGGTGAAACACCTGCCGACAAAGGAGGGTTCCTACCCTATATAGCGCCTCCACCAATCACCCAATCAGCTCGACAATCAACACACCAGTGGCAAAATAAACCAATCCCCCTTCTGCTCCTACACACCGGCCCCTAATTGTTATGGCAGGCAGACATAACAATTTAACACAAAAATAACAATAGGAGCCAAATGGGAACATATCAATCACCATATACAGAAATGTAAACTAACATAAATCAA
>OMNV01016097.1:35805-48021 GCA_900303265.1 Brotula barbata | reverse complement strand
AGCATTACAGTAGCACTTGAAGTCTTTGCTACAAGAAAGATGTTAACATCGCTTTGACTTCTTTTGACAGTACAACTTAAATCTTCATCACATAACATTTTGACTTTATTCTCAAAACGACTTTTTCCCCCACAGTGGCCCTCAAATACATAAATGAGTCCATCCTTTAAAAAGTTTCATGTCAAATTATAGATAAAGGACCAAAGTTTCTAAAGACATCTGACTGACTATCTACCATTTTCGCTCAGACTTGGAGGAAAACCGTTTCCACAGCGCGAACATCGTTCCACAGTGGAGACATAATAAATTGCATTGCACTTAAACAATGTTCAGACAAACGCATACTGTATGCACGCTGACGAATATCTACAGTGGACGCCATTGTTACAGGGGCCACGACTTCTCCCCGAACATCCTGACCCCTGTTAGTGAGGCTGTGTGTTCGTTTGTGTGTGTGTGCTGTACTATCATTCATGTGAGTGCAAAAAAATGTCACTTTTTATGAAGTTAAGACTCCAAAAGTCCTCGTGATAAGAGACGATGAGCTAATTTGTCACCCAGTTTACAGTACAAATCATCTTGTGTGCAGCCGTCTCTATGAACCAGCGATTAGCCTGATCCCACGCTGTTTCAAGATAATGACATAGTTTAAAAACTTGTTGAAAGGAGATGTTTGGTGTCTGGTTGAAAGTGTTTCACTGCACCGGTGGAGTTTGTTTCCCTTCTTATAAGTAAGTAAAACTGTTTTGAGACTTTCAGCAACAAATAAATGGTTTGTTCCAATTATTTTTCCTGCAGTCCACAGATTCCAGGCCTCCGTGTTCAGTGTTGGAGGGGCTGTGAGCCGTCTTTGAAGGGGGTTCCAGTGACTCATTACTCAACTATCCACCCAAACATCTCCATCCTCACCCCAGCCCCTGTCCTTGTCCTCTGGCTCAGATAACCAACGCATGCAAACACACACTCACACACACACTGAGAGAGAGAGAGAGAGAGCCTTGATCTGTGGTTGAAGAAAAGAGATTCTGTTTCCAGCGAACAGACATCGTGTGGCCGGCACTGCTGTGAAAGACTCTTCTGTGTGTGTGTGTGTCTGTGTGTGCGTGTGTGCGTTGCATGCTACATCATGTATGTTGTATGTATGAACAAGATGGATGTTTATCTCAGCTTGTCTGCTCTTCGGTCACCCTAATCTATCTTTCCCTCCATCTCTGCTGGAATCATTTCCTCCGGTCTCCTTTGGGGTCGTGTAAATCTAAACCACACCAGTCTGGTCTCCCTTAAGCCCCGTTTCCCACAGCTACACCTCCGTATACCTGGTGGGGGTCAAACGCAGACATCTGTGCCTGCGTTTTAGCCATTGTTTCAGAAACGTGTCTGGTTTTAACATACATACATAGATGTCTGTAAACGCCTCGTTCGTTCAGACCGCAGCCTAAGGAGATGATGTCATTGTGACCTCTTGTCTTCTCTCACAACAAAAATCCAATCTTTGCCGCAGTGTTTTGTATTTACGATACGTAAACACTGAGTTAAACCCACACGTAGGCACACGGAGTCTTGAAATAAATTTTACAGGACGTTAAATGCAGCGTGGAGCGGCGTTAATGAGGCTGCTGGGCTCCGAGATGGGTCTCACAAAGCTGCTTTGTGTCGGAACAACAGCTCATTTTTCTAACATTCGGCGTTGCACTTTCAAACTTCATTTGCAATTTGGGTCTTCGCACACATTGGAAAGCTAAATTCCAGCCACGATATCAAAATATGCTTCACGCAGAGCTCCGCGTCCAGAGTCTGTCAGAGCGGACGTCATACAAAGAAGGACGCGGGCCCGTGCAGATGCGTGCCTGAGTACCGCTCGCCGAGCGCGATAAGCGTGCTCGCGTTGCATTTTAAGCGTGCCGTCTAATCTGATTCACGGTGACCTTCCATAAAATCGTAGCCTATTTGGCAAAAGTTTGCCACTGTGCTGAGCCCTGTGGACACAGAGAGCCATTGTGAGCTCTCCTGCTCTTTGGGAAAGAACCCTTGAGCCATGAAAAACAGGATTTCCTCCCATTTCAGCCGTCAATCCCCCTGTTTCCTTCCTCTATAGGGGGTTGATAAAGCAGCCACTTACAGCTCTGTAAAGTCACATAAACGCAGCTCGGGGCAGGCAGCACCAGGCTGGATTTACTGCGGCCGGGGGGTTGGGTCGTCATGTCAGAGGAGAGCTGCTGTATAAATAAATGTTAAAGTTAAAGCAGAACGTTACTCAGAGGACTCCTGACCGTCTAACTCATTTAACGTGCCCTCTAAAGTTCAAACTCACCTTCAGATTCAGATAAGTTTGAGCTTTTAACCAAACACTCGAGTCAACACACCAATCAAGTCATTCTAAATAAGATATCTGCACTTTGACTTCAGTGACTTTGAGGTACTTTATCCACCGCTGACCTACATCCATCCATGGATCGACCCGCATCCTGTCAGGCTTCGGTTGGATCACATGAGTGAATCTGAGCTCCACAT
This sequence comes from Brotula barbata, assembly GCA_900303265.1. Classification (NCBI taxonomy): domain Eukaryota; kingdom Metazoa; phylum Chordata; class Actinopteri; order Ophidiiformes; family Ophidiidae; genus Brotula; species Brotula barbata. The sequence goes on along the minus strand of OMNV01016097.1, from coordinate 45,510 downwards.
CCTGGTCATCTGGGCCTTTTTTTTTTTTGCTGCGTGTCACTAGTGTAGCTGCAGAAATGATCAGAGAGCAGAAGCCAAGCAGAGAAACAATACGTTGGATTTGGGACTGGAGGAATGCATTGTGTGAGAACTTGAACTGTAACAAAGGGACTTTCCAGTTTCCTCCAGCCTGCTCCTCGAAGTCCACTCACGCTCACAAACTGGTTTTCACGCCGGCGCTCTTAATTTCCCCGTTGGAAGAGTTCACACGTTTGCACAAAACGTCTTTCCACGTGCGTCACTTTAACTCTATATCTGCACTTTATCATTTTGCAAACCTAACGGCACCGTTTGACTGTTATCACACACGACAAAACAACATGGAATCCAAGAGCCAGGATCCTTTTTTTTTACAATCCGCTCGACCTCTCCTGCCCTCTGTCAAACGAGCCGATAAAGGCGGCGCCGTATCGATCTCGCGGCTCTTCGCTTCTCTCATCCTGTCCATTATTTTCCGCCTGTTTGTTCAAGGAGCAGCATCCCAGCAGAGATTACGGTCGATTAGGTTGTTCCTGGTATGTTTGCTTTGGTGTGGACGGGGGAATTCCGGTTTTCATTTCATCTCAAACCAAACTCTTCTTCTATTATTCACTGGAATTTTCTCCCCCCTCCCCCCCTTTATGTTCCCATTTATCTTTCTTTCTCTTTCTCTGTCGTCCCTGGTGTGTAATATTCACTGTAAACTAATTTCCTCTTGGACCTCAGGTCTCCATTACAGGTTATTACAGACATTAATTTCTCCTTCGCTTTCATGTCAGGCCAAACTGCTTATGTTGCTGTCTTATTGACTAGGCTAACGCAATCTGATGTGAATTAATTAAAAATTCTCTCCGTTACGGGCAGGCTGTGTTGAAGTGTAAAACAACATCGCTTCAACTTCAAGATTAAAAACACATTGAAAAAATTATTTTACAAAACATATTAACCTGTAAACTGCTGCGGTAAACACCAGTGGGTAACATCTTATTTCAAATTCTGGTGAGAAGTTTTCAAAGATAGCAATTATAAGAAAAAATTTAAAAAAAATAGCAATGCCATTTAAAGTTATTTGTGGTTCTGTAATGAGGCTGAATTTGGTTACATTTTTAATCATAAACCTAAATATGACTTTTCTGGTCGGTACACTGAGATATGAAGAGGATATCAATGTGAAAATGCCTATGAAATGAATCCTACATCCTATCAGTGAACCCAAACAGTTTGACATGAAGTGTACAAAATGACTCCTCCATTTTTTCATCTCATTTCCCGGCGTATAAAGGGTTAACTTCATCTTTGTTACCGTCTGAATCCACAGTGTTTATATTGGCCGCAGAGCCTCGGATTTCCTCATCCGAGGCTGTGGATTCTTCCTCCAGCTGTGAAGAAGGCCTAACGGCGCTGCAGACAGGCAAGTGTGATGTTTTTCTAATGTGTTCTCTGTCGTCTCTTCACACGCCCACTCAGGCAGGTGGTTGTAACTCAGCCTCCCCCCAGGAGTCCAGTTAGACAACCGTCAGACCGGGTCCAGAGCTGCTCCGCGCCACATCTGCGCGATTCTGGCCCGCTGCTCTCACGTCAACATCTCGGCCTTTCGCTCAGATTCCGACGAGCGAGAAGACAAAGTCGGGATTGAAGGTTTTGTTTATAACATGAAAGCGGGCACGCTAAGTATTTGTGTCTACTTTGGCCAGCGGGACACGCCCATATCTGGATGATCTCACAGTCATGTCCTCGCACCGATGACGTACGCCGACCTTACTCAGCTCAAACCCTCCACTCGGTGGTTCTCTCCCTGTGCCTCTCCCACTGCATCACATCATTCATCTAATGCCTTCACTTGTCTCTCGTTTCCTGTCTTTTGCAGCCTTCTCGGGACACAGAGTCTCATCCGTCCACCCGTTCACCCCCTCACTCCCTGGTAGACATTCCTCACTGTGTCTCCTCTCTCAGTCTGAAGCTTCTCCGGACAGCTGGCTCTTAAGCAACATGATCCCTGCTCGCCAATACGGCCTCTGACGATACTTTGTGTGTGTGTGTGTGTGTGTATTCCCCACACACGCGTGTCTTAGAGGCGCGAGGTGCCACATTCACGAGATTCTCTTTGGCAAAATATCATTTTACTCTGACATATGTAACTTTTCTTGAAGTTCAAGACTATTATTTTCTATGTTTCTGTGGTCTGGACATAAAAAAAAAAAAAAGAATTCTCACACACATACACGTTAGCCTCACATATGGACAACTGGACATGTCCCTCCGTGTCCCTCTGTGTTAAACCGCCACCAGATACAAACTCAATCCTCCCTCAAATTCAAAATATTTCTTCAAAATAATTTTCAGATCAGTTTTTCAGTAAACAACCTCCACACACACACACACACACACCGCATTGGCGCCTCTTGGACTCGATAACAAAGCCGATGGGTTTGCTGCGTTGGTCGATAGGAGCGTAGGCAGAAATAAATGAAAATGTGAAGATGGGAAGTTCTTTTCCTGTGACTCAGCAGGCAGAAATGGATGTCCAGCAAAAAATAAACAAACATGGTCGTCGTGGCGACAGACAATTGGAGAAGAATGACGCCTTTGTGGATGGGATGGGGGGAGATTTGGCCCGTTTATCAGCTGGAACCAATCTGGGAATCTGATGACCTTAATGAAGTGGGACACGGAGGATTGGACGGGGGTCTCACAGTCCGATGGACTCGTCCTCGTCTCGTCTCTTCCTCCCCTGGTCTCCTACTGTCTCTCAGAGAGTCCAAAAGGCTCCAAATAGCCTGAAACATGACCTGCGGGTGTGTCTGTCTTTGCTAACTGCGGTGGTATGCACTCAGGTATGCGCTCACCTGAGTCATGCGTCATAAATACAAAAACTTTGTGTATTTTTTACCATAAATTGCTCCACAAATATTCTGGGAATCTTTTCTGAAAGATGTTTGGAGATAAGTGGATCCATGCCTGGGAAGTGATCGTCACACGTAGTCAACCATCACCATCATGTGATCTTGGATTTGTTTGTAATCCAACAAACTGTCCTAACATCCTGGCGGCCTCGGCTGTTTGGGTTTAGGAGGTCAGTTTATACCGGAATCCGGCTGGGTCGTAGTGGCGCCGACGTCAGCGCCTGCTCTGACGGGAAGAACGATAAGAGGAGTAGACACAGACGTTATGACATCACAGCGACTTACAAGAAGCAGGGCGGTACCTGCGGGCGAAGGGAGAGCGCTGCGGTGAGTCATGAAAGTCAACCTGAGAAGGAGGCGTTGGACCGAGAGGTGAAGAATGTTAACATGTGACACGGCAGCATGACAGAACAAAGGTCATCACACAGCTCATGGAAATCTGTTCTCTGGGCCTTACAGAGCAGGGATCAGAGGGGGGTCTGAACCAGGAGCTCAGGTGAAGGACATGAGACAAGAAAGACTCCCTAAACACAACACAACACAACACAACACACAACACCGCCGTATCAGACGTGTTGAGTTTTCACACAACTCTCCATCCTCTCCGCATCATCTCTCTCACATGGCCCGTGGAGTGGTGATGCCAAGGCTTTACACGAGTGTGTAACCAAAGGTGTTTACACAACTGGACTGCAGAGAAGGAGACAACGTGTGTGTCCAGATGATAAAACGTGTCCACATTCATCCCCTAAATGCTGCTGAGGATCAGACCTTACAGCGTCTAAAGATAGCAGACCGTTCAGAGACACACACTTCAACTCCGGCAACCCCGTGTGAGCCTCTGTGTGTATGTGAGAGAGAGAGAGAGAGAGAGAGAGAGGGAGATTAAAGTGGTGCCAATTTGTGAAACGGTATATTTAGAAAGGAAGCCCCTCCGCTCCGGTAATTCTCCTCAGATCAGGCTAAGCCTTTGATATGTTCATTGTAGTGTGATCCCACTTCAAAGCTGCAGGGACATGGACAGGGACAGGGACAGGGACAGGACGCTGCTCTACACTTCATTACTGCCGGTCACACACTCAGCTTTCTGTCACCTCTGACCCCGCGTAACACACGGCCAAGCTGCAGGAGCCACAACTTCAACGGCGTCGAGACAAAACGCTCACAGAGGATTTGAACAAAGCTCACACAGCTGTAAGTCCACGACGGGGACATACGAGACACTGGGTAAAAGGTGTGTTTAAGTGATTTCACCGATTCACAAATCCGTGGGTTTGTAGTAGCGGCAGGGTGTGTGTGTGTGTGTGTACACAGTGACCTCCATCGTAAAGATAACACAGCAGTAAAAGTGACTCATGGGTCCTGTGTGTCTTTCTGCTCATCCTTGACTCCTCTAGAAGACGACTAAGGAGACACCGTGACCGTCACCATGAGACCACCTGTAGGAAGCGTGTGACCTCGGAGTGGAATCGTATTCAGGCGGATTGGGAGTGATTTCTGCTGTATTTTGTCTCGTGATTTGTCGTTTCCCACTCCTGCACCTGCCACTCCCCGGCTGTCACTCAGGTGTGTTCAAAGGCACCGTCATGGCTATAAAGTGATCCCTGCTGATCCAATCCACTCTGCTTATCAGTTATGATATCTTACTACAGAGTGACGCCCTTTCATTGACAATAAAGATCACATTCCACCCGCCAGCAAGAAGCGTGGGGACTTTCCTGTCCCGTCCTCCACTCCCTTTTTACAGTTACACGCCTGTCACGGACAAACTTCACTCACTGACACCAAAGTGATAAAACAGACACCAATCAAAGCACGAAATTAAGTGAAAAAACAGGAATATTTATTCAAATAAATACACAGTCAACACATACTGGAACAGAAAATAATTTAAACAACAAGAGCTGTTTGCCAGTAACACCATTTTCCTGGAAACAGAATAAATTAACATGAGTTGGTTTTAGGAGCCGATCCTCCCAGGACAGCAAGCTTGAAATAGTTTTGACGATTCAAGGGTTCATTCCTCCGTGTGGGGCTGCTGAAGTCCTCGGTGAGGATCAGCTGTGCGTCTTTAGACGTTTGTCTGCCCGACAATCCTTCATCTCTGGACCGGATGACGTCGTCTTCCGTTTGGTCCGCTTATTATTTGTCTATGGTCCACATTGACACTGGAGGGAAACACACAAAAAGTTAAGTTAGTTTGAGTTTCTCTGCCTCCTCACTCACAACACGGCTTCGGTTTGGTTTGTGTTTGTGCGTAATGGTTTGCGTCTCACCATATTAGGAGTGTTTAACTGCCAAAGTCCCCAAAGTGGCTCATGGCGCCCTGGCCATGCGCCTCTCCTGCTGTCCCGGAGACGCGCTCTCGTTGTCCTGGCGCGTCTTAAAGTCCTGGATGGCCTTTCTGTTCTGGTAGTCTATCAGGGCCATGGTGATCACCGCGTTCCAGCAGTTATCCTCTCCGGGGCACCGGAAATCGATCTCCTTATTATCCGTGGTAACGATGGTGAAATAGACGAATTTGCCGGTGCGCTCCACGCAGTCCACTTTCTTGATGGACTGCAGCTTGAGCTCTTTGCCCTTGGAGCGCTTCTGCGTGTCTGCGTAAATGTTGAGGCTGTCCGTGGTCAGGACGCACGTCTTCCTCTTCCAGAACTGGAGCAGGTTGTCGCTCCTCTTCTCCAGCTCTCCCTCCTTTAGGACCTGGCAGATCTCCGCCGCTGACATTTTCATTGTTTACGTTGTGCGTCCCCGCTTCCCTGCTCTGTGGAGCCCGAGGACGGAGCTGTGCGCCAAAGGCTTCGGTAATCCAGAGTTGTGCTGTGAATGAACCGAGCTCGGAGAGGTATTTTATACCGGGCACCGGCCCCGGCCCTTCCCACTTGACGTCAGTTGGTTTGGGAATGCATCAACAGTTGCCTGTGTGGAGTGATTCAGGGCTGTGTGTGTGGGCGGAAGCTGTGGCAGGCGGGGACAGGGCAGAGGAAGTCCTAACGTGGACCTAATGACATGTTAATGAGTGATCCACATCCTACTCTGGAAATCAGTCCAAATATTTGCCCAGTCTGCAGTAGGTGATTCGCTGTGCGCCATCAAAGGGTGAGTTTCCAGGTGCGCGCAGTTTGGTACTTTGAACCCGGCGAGTCCAAATCACGGCGGATTTACGACTTTTTGAATACTCTCCATTCAAATATGTCACCTGGGGCTTTTTTTCCGTGACATCCCAGGCTGGTAATTCATTAATTCGTTCTAATTGAGTCCATAAAACGGCTACCAAGCGGCTACAGAGACACCCTGCTGATCCCTGTGATCATTTGAAGCCTGAACCAGGAGTTTGTGGACTTTTACGCAAACTCCGTGGATAGCAAGCAGTTCAAAAGCAGCAGACAAGCCGGCGAGCTCACACTTTCCATTCACAGCGCAGAGGTTTCATCAGACACCACGTCAGCACGGCGGAGGGGTCACACAGGGCAGGAAGGGGGGAAGACATGACATGTTAGGAAGAGAGAGAGAGAGAAAGAGAAAGAGAGAGAGAGAGAGCGAAAGAGAGAAAAAAGTCATCTTAGCGCTGACTGTAAGAAAGAAAGGAAAAAATTATAGTAGCTTTAACAGGAACTAAAAATGAAAATGAAAAGACACTGATCCGAGCTGAGGTGAGGTGTGTCGCCTCTCTGGTATTGTTCCTGGTCCCCCCTGACCCCCCCTCGGAGTCTGGATGAGGATCTCCGAGCTCCTGTGTCAATAAAGGAGAGGTGGAATAAGTCAGATGTCATCGAGTTTGTCCTGACGCCAGCTGGCTTGCCTGAGGTCAGACACACACACAACCCTGACCCCACTGTCCAGCTCGCACAGACACACACACACACACACACAAATGTGATGTGCACTGTGGCGAGCATGAATCCAGCACCCACTTGAGGCTCTTGTGTCTGCCCCTCTATCTGTCTTCTTCTGGAGGACGTAAGAATCCATCCTCAGGAAGTGAAGTGTGATGATGGTCGCTGTGGGCTCACACTCTCCTCACACACACACACACACACACACACACAAACACACACGTTATTATGCAAATGTTAGGCTGCCCTAATGGGACTAAAACCACTTTGTATGCTCATAAGTTAGGGGACCACCCATTACGCTTTGCTCAGCAGACACACAGACATCCGCCCGTAACAAAGGCGTTACCACGGTGAATCACTTCACACACTCTGTCAAACAGTCACGTAGCAGTAAGTAACCTGTGTGTATGTTCACACCGTGTTGTGGCTGATGGAATCCTCTGGTTTCAAAATAAAGGACACACACGTCACCAGTTGGACTCTGTGGAGTGAAGAGGGGCATCACCACCTCTGTTTTAGGGGCTTTTCTCCATGTTGCCTGGCAGTGAGTGTGTGTGTGTGTGTGTGTGTGTGTGTGTGTTTTGAAGTATTGTGGTGAAGACTTGCAGACATGTCCAGGCAATGACTCAGTTTGTGGTGGAGTGCCTCCCTATGGAGGAGCCAGGTGTGTGTGTTTGCGCGCGTGTGTGTGTGTGTGTGTGTGTGTGACACAGTATGCTGGAATAGTTGTGTGATTTCAGTCCTGTCTTTATATACGAACACTTCAATTACAGTTCAAATATTATAGAACACAGAAACAGGCAAAACCCAGGGCAGCTTTCCTCAGAGCACACGGAGGTCCAGTAAACAAATTGGAAACTGAGTAAAGTTTAATGCCAATGGTTGAGGGTTTAACTGTACTGGATCTTTACTCACTAGTAAAGCAGCAATAATTGAGTATAACGTAGAAAATTCACTTTAAAATCCTTTAACTGTTTTTTTCAAACTATTTTTTTGCATTTTTCCATGTTCTTGATGTGATGGATGACATCTTTTTACAAAGATTTACTCGGAAAGTATCTAAATACATCACTGAGGTTAGAGGTTCGAGGTTCGATCGCTGAGGTCAGAGGTCAGATTGCTGACATTTGAGGTTCGATCGCTGAGCTTCGAGTTCCGATCTCTGAGGTTCTGTTTGGTGAACGATTAACTTTAGCGTTGGACTTCTTACGTGTACGTTTGGTATCTTCTGATATTTTTGGCTGTTCTCTGGAATACTTTTGAAGACACGGTCCACTGGTGTTTACGTCAGAGTTTAAGCTGTGGGTTCACAGTCACTGGTCCACTATTTATACTCACCGATGATACACAAGTTACAGTCTGACTGATTGAGACGCTCAGACTCAGCGTGGTCGTATCTCCTCCTGTACGAAAGACTGTCTCCCACACAGACACACACCAAAAACCACCTCCCACTGTCACAAACAATTAGAAGGAACAAACCGCTTACTCGTGCTTTTCCAGGGACACCATCCCTTTCTCAGAATCACCGTGTGGAGCTCTTAAAAACGGAACATCTGTCATTCATCTGAAGTGAGCTTCCTAGAGGGACAACCCCTGTAATTTCTCTACACGTTGAAACAACAACAGCGAGGTTACACAGTACAGAGGAGAGGGGACGTCCCTCATCGATAAAACCAGGCGTGGACACGACAGCACGAAATAACACAGGAAGACACGATAAGTTCTTTAAGATGGAGGCTTGGATTGTCAAAATTTGGCCTCGTTTCTTTTGTTGGAGGAGGAGGAGGAGGTGTAAGACCTTCTATCTATTTCTGCAGATGAGGGGAATAAGGAAGTTTGACTCATCCACTTTATAGAAGAATCGTTTCGAAATGTCCCGCAATATGTATTAAAACACAGAATGTCTTAAATTCTGTCACTTGCTTCATGTCTTTCCACTTTGTGAACCATGAAACCCTCTAATTGACTCCACACTGCAGCGTAACGTGACGGATCACATGATGAGGCCGTTGGATCGGCAGCAGTGCAGTTATGAGACGTCAGTGTTTCCGTGTTTCTCAGCCTTGTGGGAAAGAACGTCTATAACTGGAGGGGGTTGGGCTGGGCCTTGTGATGGATCCCTGTGGCTGTGTTGTGACAACCTTGGATCGAAATCAGCGTCCTCCGGTTGTGGCTGTCTCCGCGTAGACAAAACAAAGCCTCCGAAACGCGGAGAGAGGAAGTTGAACTCTGCGTCCGCTGACATAAGCGAAGACCGCTGTCACAGCCAAACAAGGAGCTGGAACAGCAGCCACTAAAATCAAGGTTGGAAACGCAGAGTCCTCGGTTCTCATGGCTTGTTTACTTCTCAGCGACGAAGAGGTACATGGGTGTGACGGAACAGCAGGTGGAAGGACCAGAAAGGCCTCAATCTGGGAGTCCTGTCTGGGCATGAAGCTGCTCAGTGTTTACTGTGACTCACGGCTCACAAAACGCCAAAATACAGAGAAATCCTAGATCCACGTTGGGATGATCTCATCGGGGGTCACAACAAACCACAACAAACCACAATAAAATACTACGGTACGGTAGACAGTACTGACAAGAACTGAACTATCAGTGTACGCAACACACACATAATTATTGGATTAGGCATGAAAGTATTTTTAATCTACATTCAAGAAAACTTGGCCTGCAGTGATAAAAAGGCTGAAAGTACATTTGTGGTACTTCAGCGTACATTTATTTGGGGATACTATTATAAAAACCGATGGCCTGTATTACAGAGGGAAGTATGAAGTACGGTACTTTTTACTTTCCTCCAAGACAGCTGGACTTTAGGGTGGTTACTATGAAGCAGATTCAGATTTTACATTCCTTACTCTGTTCGTCTTCTTGTCTTCCTTTTGTGAATTTTAATCTGTCATTCAGGATCTCAGAATGCTTCCCCCCCCCACCCCCCC
>OMNV01016097.1:0-32235 GCA_900303265.1 Brotula barbata | reverse complement strand
AAGCGGGGTGGGGGGGGGAGGGGGTTGGGGGATTAGAGAGGACCCCACACATGCATACTCACTCACACATACACACTGAAGGAGATGAAGAGTGCGATGGTGGGTGCAGCAGCAGCTGGGAGGAGGCTCCGAAGAAGGAAGAGGACTGCACCCTAACACGTCTGGATGAAGATGAGACGATGACAGGCAGAGGGGGACGTCATTTGGGGATAAACCCAGCGGTCTGAATAGTTTCCTTTGTCCTCCTGCTCTGGACATGTGCACAGTCTACAGCTCATCTCCTTTTGATGTCAACAAACTCATTCCTTTGACACACACCACTAAAACTTTAATTAAACATCTCACATCTTTCCAAAAATACCAAATAATGGCCCTGTGACACGTCTTTCCCAAGGACACAAACAGTGCCAATGCACGCACACGCACGCACGAGCGCACACACACACACACGGGCTTCAACTTGAAGCTTTCCATTTGTCTTCCAATCTGAGGCCTGAAGAGTAACACACTCCAGACACCACCAGCTGACTTCCCCACACATGATCTGGCACTCCTTAAGGCGAGGTTACACTGACTCTATCCTCTGGTTATACTGTATAAATACAGGTGTACACACACGCACACACACAATGAACATCTTGACATGAGACAAAGTATCAGAAAGACGGGGACGTGTTCAGCAAACCCGCACAGATTAATAGATGTAATAAAAATGTCCTTGATACTTGACTAAAACCTGAACTCTTTTCTGTTTTTCAGCCTGATAACAATGAACAAGATAAATTTAAATACTATCATCATCATTACTTGCCTGACTGGTGATGTACTTAGAAACTTTATTTACAGAAATACAGTAGAAAGTAACTGCAGGTCAGCACTGATGTGTGTACTCCTACTTTGCCATATTACACGATTACTTCAGAACTTTCAAATACTGTGTAATATGTTCAACTATGGCCGTGCCCTCAGTTTCACCTCTTATATAAAAAAGCTCATTTGGAAGCGCTTGACCTCAGATACCAAATCTAATTTCAACAGAAATGAAAGTTAAACTCCAGCATTTGTGAAGATGGGCCTATTGGTGGTTCTCATTACAAGTACCTCCTACGGTCGACTCCGTTTATATAAGTGGATGATGCTGTTTCAGTTGGAGTAAAAGCCCAATGTTAGCGTGGAAAATGTAATCAAGCCCTTGTGTTGGTGCAGCCCCACTGTTCCATTTCTGTTCAAGTTACTGACAGCAATCAGTTACTGAGACACAATCAGACCCCTTGTTACAGCGAGGCCACCATCCAACTCCCACGCAGCAGTCTCAGTGTGAATAGCGTCTTGTTCGAAGGGGCTGCATCCCCAAAGTTACTGTAACAGAGTGAGCCTGAGGTTTATTCACGGTGGAGAAGTAAAGACCCACAACTCTCGGCTGCCTGGTCACAAAGACAGAAAAAAACTCATTAATTTAGCGCTCTGTTGACAGCGACCTGGCTTTAATCATGACCTCCTCTCACCGGGGTTCTCCTGTTTTCTAACACAGCCACGTCACCACCTCACTTCCCAAGCATGCGCACGTGTGACTGGATGAGGTCACCACATCTTTCAGCGCTTCACAGAAAACTCAGGTTGCCACAAGTGTCCTTCTCCTTCCCCAGACATCCTCTCACATTACATTACAAAGATCTCTCAGAGCCGCATTCATGCTTTTCCTATCGACAAGTCAGAATTCCAGACATTCTGGTAGCCTTGTCTGATGAGGGGCAGGCTGTGGGGCACCAACCCTGTTCAGCATCATGAACAGGGTTGGTGCCAGAGATCTTGGCTCGTTCTTCAGTCCGACTGTCACAGGCATACCTAAAAGAGCAAATAAAGGCCGTCATGCATTTGTGTGCCGTAGCCAAGGCCCTGGCGTTACTTTATGCATGCTGGCCCGCGTTCTGGCACACCTAGAGAGAAAGAGACAATTATGTGCGTTAATACCAGTCATTGTGTGCTGAGAAACAGGTCTGTTTAGTGAGCCGCCACGGGGTACGATCAACACGCGGCGCCGTTCGCCTTCATGTGGGCCGAGGCAAACGGCATTATTCTAAAACGTGGTGGCGGCAGTTCCACCGTGGCAATTTAGGAGGCGTGTTGCTCAATAGGTTTGCAAGAGTACTTTCTCACACACACAAAACACACACCACGCACGCAAACAAAGTAAATGAGTGTATCCATGTTGCACAACTTTAATATAATTTCTTAACTAACTTTGTACAAATTGAAAAGAAACTGCGTAAGTAACAAATTGTGAGTAAGAACCGGGTAAGGCCATTGCTAGCACACGGTTCATTGCTGAATTTGAAGATGTCACCGTGGCTTTTATAAAAAGAAGGGTTGGGCATTGTTACGCTGTCACTTCTGTCACCGACGGCTGTCACCAGGCAAAGGCGTCCAGCCGAGCCAACAATATTCAAGTGCAGTATAAAAACACATTGGCAACCTATTATATTTGTTGATCGTTCTATTGATGAATTACACAATGCCAGAAATATTCTTGTATACTTTTAACTTTTTAAGTGCTGAATGAGAGATTTTGAGTGCTGAATGAATTGAGTGATTAAAATTGGCAGATGTGGGTATCTTGGCTTTCATTTTGGCTCATTGCAAATCTTCCAAATGACTCTTTAATTCTCCGGTCGATACAAGCATCCTGCACGCTGTCCTATCGCTGTCTCTACAACATTTGTTAAGTCCTAGATAAAAACAGAAAGGATCTCTCTAAACGACCGCAGACCGAGGGTCAGTCACCCCGCTTTGAATGAAAAAGCTGGACTAGAGAACTCAACAAGTTGATCCAAGCGCCAGTTTTAACATTTGTGTATAAACTCATTTACACACGAGATCTTCTCAAAAGTTGAAAGAGCAGAGAGAAAGGAGTAGAGTAGTACAACCGAACAAGCAGCTTTGCACATGCCAAATCTTTACAAATTCTGTTTAGATGTTTGTTAGACCCGATACATCTGGGCTCCATTGAGTAATAATAATGCAGACTACATTTCCTAAACGTTTGAAATACATTTTGATAGTAATAATAATAATAAAAAAAAACATTTGGCAGTAAACACATTCTGTTCATTTCATTCAAAGGAGATCTGAGCCAATAAGAACGAAGCATGGCTGGGCATAGTTCCTAAATGCACCATTTTCACACAGCTGGATGACTCCAGAATAAATAGTCCGATGATAATGTCCATCATGATATTGAACATTAAAAAAATGTAAATTAAATGATAAATGACAACTTGTCCCTTGAAAAAACACTATAACGAAACAAAAACACAACCCCAGTGAAAGATTAAGTGAAACTCAGCAGTGTCCTGGTAAACTAACATTTATCTCGTTGGTATTATAAAACCCTGAGTAACTGATTTTTCTCCACAGAAACTAATATTGGGAACCATTTCTTTCTGATCTTACTCCATAAGATACTCTGATGTTCTGGCAGTAGTAACCTTCTCCACCTTCAAAAGAAGACGACTCACCCTCTGTCATGCCACGCTCTTTTAACTTGTTAAGTTACTTCTGCTTTGAGTATAAATGAAGCCAAAAGTTTGGGGCGGGGTGGTAGACGCAAGACAAAATAAGAAGTCATGCACATATGAAAAACTCTGGCTGTTCTATTGCATTCGGATGAAAAGTTCATAAAGGACAGAGCCTGCAGGGGGTAAGAAGACTTGCTGATCGGCTGTGGACTGATTTGATGGACAGCAGGTCTCCACTATCTCCCTGATAACTGCAGTTTACTGTTGTTTGCATTCGGCAGGCTGGGGCTCGGCTTCCTGCAGAGAAAGGGAAGACAGAAAGACGGGTGAGGAAAAAAAGAAAGTTAAGCAATTATGACAGCCACAAGGACAAAACTAGCAAACGTGAGACACCGACAAAGAAAGAATTTTTTTTTTACACCTGCTTAGTACATCAAAGGTTAAATGTTAGAAACTTTGGATTGGGACTACAGGAGAGAAAAAAACTGCATGAAAGGAGGGGAAAGAGAAAGAATTCTATCTAACCAAGGTGTGAGTGAAGGACCTGAAGTCACCTTGACTACTGGGAGAATCAAGGATGTGGTGAAAGAAGTGAAAGAAAGCACCAGCTACAGAGAATGAACCACAGGCTACAGACAAGACAGTATTAAATGTATGTGGGACGCCATCCTTACTTCTCCCTTACCTAGAAATGCATGGGGTGAGAATGATTGATTATGCCTGTAAGTGGAGAGGAATTCAGGGAGGGAGAGACAATATGCACAAGTTTACTGTCACATTCAGGAACGACGCAGGAATCACACACGTGCCCCGTCACCAAATTTCTATCCCAGTCTAATAAAAAACATTCCTCAAGCACATTTAATAACTTAAGTGGAAAACAAGTAATCACAAGGAAAAACTACTCTCAACAAAGCACTGAAGGACAACACGACTGTCAGGACAAGGCATGCTGAGCACCAATCGCCATCAATACGAGACACCGTTAGTTTTATCAGTTCAACTCAGATCAAATAAATGGCAGTTACAAAACATGCAGGTGTAAATACAACAAGTCCAGACAATCTACACACACATACACCTAAGGTCGATGGAATCGTGTCACTTACCCCATTATCGTACGGGTGCCGCAAGGTGGCGCAAAGTGTGAGCGTAAGTGTCATTGCTACTGTACCCCTGGCTCAGTTGTCATTTTCGTGCCCAGCACCCATGTTGTGGAAATAGCAAATGCACTAGCGCCCACGGGTGTTGGTCTTAAAACGAGGAGCGGTCATGCAAAGTGTTGGCGCATTGCTATCGTGGGCAGCAAAACGCATTGCAAATACATCAAACGCGCGGTGTGGATGGCAGATAAGAGGAGCATTCGTGTGAATAATCCAGAGATACGTGTGACGCGGTCTTAACTTATATGCAAAAGGGATATTACTTTCCACTACACAAAAACATGTTTGTGGATTGTGAAATACGCATTTGTGGACTGTCTTCTGTGAGTTACAGCAAATAAAAGGTCCAATGAAATCTTCTATTCCTTCGTTGTTTGAGAGCCGCTCCCGTGCATGATTTGCACACTAGCAATATCTTTGTCTAGTCCACGCCATCTTAACAGCAATGACGTCCAGGCGCACTTGGTCCTTAAACAGAATGGCACACGAGGCTCAGATTGGTTCCGATTATGTTCGGCCAAAAACACGCCTATGACTTATTAGGAATCCTACCAATTTGCACCCTGTCCATCACGTTGCACGGCGAAAACCATCCGCTTAAATGGAAGAATGGACTTGACCATGACCCAAAGCACAGGGCGCAGCTGTACAGACTCTGTGCATCATTTAAAAAGGGCCCTTATATTTTACACACTTTGTAGTGTTTCCTATCAATAATAAGTTACTCGAATTGCAGATGTTTACTTTTGTAATAAAAAAAATGAATCCAAATATGGCAAAACTTGCTACAATGCACCGTGCCTGGATGGCACCATGCTTAGAATCACTGCCAAATTCAAAACCATCTTCCCAACAAATACACATGTGCAAACACACACACACACACATATACACATTTTTATAAACTCTGGGTAAATGAAGTCTACAATGGATATTCACCTTAGGGTCATAGTCTCCCTCATCGACATCATCAACATCTTCCTCCTCCTCTTGATCCTAAAACACAGAGTTGTGAGTTGGTTTTAATACAGTAGGGCGTCTCTTTTCAAATTGCCATTCTGTTAATCGTTATCAATAGATAGAGTAAATTTGTATATATGCGGTGTGTACATTTTTCTGAGTGCAAAAAAAAGCAAATTCAAAGGGAGTTGGTGGTTATTGGTAAAGGAAATAAACAGCAGAACCTCTGTAGTTTAACTACTGGTACAGAGTTTAATTTGCAGTCAAAATGCATGACTGCTAATGACAATGTGCCAATTGTTTTCTCTGCCACAAGGAACCGGCATTGTGCTACCACTTCATGTGCAACACATTCTTTGCCACTAAACACAGCATGTTTGCACTGGTAGTTGTGCACACAACTCGCCCCAGCTAAGAAGTTCAGTGTGACAAATAGCAGTCCGCTTGGAAGACACAAGTCAGTGACAGAAACGTCTACTGCCTGAACATATGAAATATTGACATGAAAACATTATGGACTCTCCCAAGCTTGTTTATGCTGACCGGATTTAAAGATAATCTGACCAATGACTGTGGTGGAGAGCAAAGATAAGTACAAATGTACATACAAACTCCTAAAGTTATAGGAAGGTTCAAGGAACATTTGTAATGACAACGTCACTTTGGAGGCAATAATTTGGTATAATACTGGATTAGACAGGTGCAGTGATCTGGCATCACACAACCTCAATGCATATTCATTAAACTTCAAACTTTGGATTTAGCTGAACACAAAATATTACTAACCTCATCATCTCCCTCATCCATCTCCTCTTCATCGAACTAAAATAAAAAATAAAGTGCGGAATGGAAAAATGAACACATTAGACAACACAGCATTAGCATTACTTCTATTTTTTCCAGCAAAAAAACCTTCCCATCTTGTAGCTTGTTTGAAAATGCTTTGGAGTTCACACTCAATGGTGAGCATTGGGGGAAAGCACTCACACTGTCATCGTCTTCCAGTGCCTCTCCAGTAAAGTACAGCACAGCTCTGGGAACTATCCTCTCACGGAAGAAGTTACCAATCTCAAAGTCTGTGGCTAGGGTGAACTCAGAGTCTTCATCCTGCAAGACGGGAACACAAAGACACCATTAAACACCTCAATAAATGATACAAATGAAATAAGTTGATGACAATGACGGATGATTGTCACATGGAAGGCACACTACATACCATAACTCCATCTGGTGAAACTGTAAGCGAAAAGACAGTACATGTAAATACAACTGAAGCAAAAACACCACTGCAGTTTCACAATGAAAAACTGAAAGGCATTTTAAAGAGCTGGAAATAAGATTGATTTGATGCATTCTTTTTAAAATACTAGTTTTGAGAACTGTCACCTATAGTTGTTTAAAATGTTTTACAATCGTTTAAAATGGCGCTCACTCCACTGCTGGCTCACAATTTTAACCGTCGTTTCACAATGATGATAACAGCTATACCCAACAGCTGAAAATCCATTTAAGGCAACAGTAACACTTAAGACACAACAGGGGGTCACATCATTGACAGGAAGTGGCAGACCAATTTTTATTGTCAACAGGGTTGACTATTTGTTGCGGTTCTACTCTGTAAACAGAAGATGAAAAGGACAGATGAGGCCGAATTTACATAGAACAATGAACCTTGGTGCATAAATTTAATGGTATGTGACTACAGTCACAAATAAATTTGACTTGAGCCGTCATATTGCAACTGAATGCTAGCTTTGAAGAGGTCTTTTTTTATTAAGAAAAACTTAACATACTTCCTGTGTGTAAATATGATAAACAGCATGCATGAGAAGTTAAAGAGCAGACAGAAACATTTGTATGACAGTTGGAGCTGGAAATGCAGGGGAGTGCTCCACCCAGTAAAAGCAAAGAGACATTTCTCTGTGAATACACTTCACTTGCTTTCATAGAGAAAGGAAGAAGTATGATGCCACCTACTGTTAATTATAGCACAATGCCTTGCTGGTCAAACCACATGACATGCATGGTAAGGTGGAACAAAATGCCCACTGGGAATTTTAGCCTGCCAGCTCCCTCTACAGGAGGGCCTGATCAAAAGCTCATCTATAAAGCAGCAGGACTTAAGCTAAGCCTGTCTAAAGTACTTTTAAATTAGACACTACATATATAGAAAGTGTAAAATATGTGATCAACAGCGAACAACAAATCTTCAAGTTAATTTATTTGACTGTGTACTGCTGTCAAAGAACTTTAAATGCCCATTAGCTGAGCAAAATACAGCATGAGCAGCCAGCCTGGAGCAGAAAAGAGTAAGAGCTGCACATGAAAAAGAAGTGGGGATTTCTACAAACATTGGAAAAAAAAAACACGTTTGTCAGCACTTCGCTGCGAAGGCAGATGGAGGGGGTCTGTTTTTTTCAAGGCATAGACAACATGCTCGACGTGCACAACAAAAGCGGACAGCATTTGCATGTTTGCTAGCAAAGATGATGGTGAACAAACCGTTATCGAGCCCAATCAACATCTGGGCAAGACGGGTAAATGTAGAGAGCCACCAGCGCATACAGAAGCTCATAAACACAGCCAACCACATCATAAACAGTGAGCTGCCCTTCACCGCTGGTGGAAAAACTGCTCACTCTTATTAAGAACAGCCTGGGTGTGGGCTCCCAATATATCACTGATGTGGCATGTCGAAGATCAGTTAAAAGTTCAGAACTACTGTAATTCTACTCGTGTGTCAGTGTTGACATGATTGTTCTTGAAGTGTCATCTCATCATGTGTGAGTGAGAGACTGTGTTTGTGCAAGTGTTCATGAGTGAGTCAATCACTATTGCTCCAGTGACAATTTGCACTGTTCTGATCTCTGTACTTAAACATACTTACTCTACAAGCACACAAAACAAATATCTTAAGATACATTGGTTAGTTGACAACTACATTTGTAACGTTACTGAAAATGCGATAAAAAATGTGCGGATAAAAAGCCAAAAAGAGTCATTTAACCCAAGCTGTAAGCCATAACAGTGTTTATATGTCAATGTAGTTGGATTGTTTACATTTTAAATAGATGTAATAGAGGAATAATTACACCCCTAAATAATGACACTGATCAATGACATTTCTGATTTTATTGTGGTCTTGATAATTGAGAAATCTTAGTGGTATCGACTTGTACAGGTTTGGTGTTGTGACATCCCAATCATAATCCATCCATCCATCATCTATACCACTTATCCAAGTTGCAGAGGATAAGTGGTGTAGCGGTCATGAGGCGAAAACAAAATGAACGCCTTGACTTGACAGGTAATTAAGATCAAGTGTGTGTGCTTTTCTTCATGCATGTTCTCACCTTTGATGGGGTTAAAGAAGTTGAAGAAGGAGTCATTTGGGACCTGTTTGGTAACAGTGCGCACTGTGCCACGGCCTTTATGCTTCTGCTTCTTCTTTATTGTTTTCACTGTCACATCCTTTCCCTTGTGCCAATCTATCTGACAGCTAAAGAGAAGACCGAAGGAAATAGAAGATGTTGGGGAAAATGCCAGAAGGAGGTTGGATGTATAGTATAGTATAAAACACTGTGTTAATGCTCTGGTTCTTACCCTTCACAGTCAATGATCTCCGGTCCCTCAAATGAGAAAGGGTCTGAAGAGTCAGGCTCTGACTTCATTTTGTACACTTTAGTGAGAACTGCATTGTTGAAGTAACCATTGGGCTCAAAGTGGAACTCTAATGTGAAACTCTGTGAACCAAGAAAATTCACATAGGGGTCACGTCTGACAGTGCAGAAAGTTCAAATACCTACTGTATGTGGATTCATTTGGTATGTAGATGAGGAGTGATAACATGCCATTACAGGATTATGATACTCACCATTGGCTTTCCAGGCTCAGAAAATTTGACTTGAACGTCCTTCAAATGCTTTAAAATGGGCTCGTCGTGTTCCTGGTGGAAGAATATCATCATGTCAGAAACGCATGGCACTGAACAGAAATGTGATTATTACTGTGTATGAGTGGAAGGATTTTATGAGCCTTCAAATTAATTTCCAAAATACCTGTAGCAAGTCACTGAGCATGTCCACACTCTTGAATATGGTGAGCCAGAACTCTGGAATGCCTTTAGGATCTTCCTCTACCATAGCTTCCTCCTTCTTCTCATCCTCAATAGCTGCTTTTTTCTTTACTTCTTCCTAATGTCAGTGGATAGATGACTCCTCAAAATTCACTCATCCAGATTAAGTCCATTTAAAATGATAAATATGGAGTAACACCATACTTCTAGGACCTGGTGAAATCCATTTCTGCCATTGACAATGTGACGGCTAGTGTTTTTCCTGTGAAGTCTGTTTTCCCTGAACCCTGTTGCTTCCAGTTCCACTTATTGTTCCATGAGTTTATTTTCCATGTTTACTCTACTCAAGTATGCATTTTTTATAGCAGCTATACAAGCGATGGTCCCATTTGCGAACTGGCATAATTTAAAACAACGCCTCAGCTGTCAAATGTAATGATTTATTCATGTTGGTGCAATTTAATTATCAAAACATGTTAACCAAAGACAATAAAAATGGTGACAACATGATGAGCAACCACAATGGCAAAGTTTTTTGCAGCAATTGATAGCAACAACACTGCTGTTATATAATTTATAGCATTCAGAGGGAAAGACACTTCGCAAAGTGATTGAGGTTTAAAGAAAAACTATTCACAGTTTACTCACAGCAAGTTCTTCCTCTTCCTCTCTGTCGCTCTGCCACTCACACTCATCATCTGTGGGTTCCACCGTTCCTGTGACAATATCTCGCCTCTGTGACACAAGACACACATTACAGTGATATGAGACTCAGACTTTTTGCATTATTGTGTCTTCCTGGATGTCAAAATATTTACACTATCCTAGCATTTCTATGATTATTTGTTACATTTAGATTGTTTCTTGTGGTAATTGGGTATATTGTGAAGATATGTATAAAATCCAAAAGTAAAAACTTGGATCACAAAAATCACATACACCAATGGCCACACAAGCATAGCATTCAGTCTGACCAAGACTGAGTTCTTGTCACTAGCTCTGGAAATAGCCATGACTGACCAAAGAACAGTTGACTACTCGTTGCAGCAGTGTTCAATTTAGCACCAGGGATGTGTCCTCGCTGACCTCAGGTCAGGCTGACAGGCAAAAGTGCAGGGAACACAGCAACAAGGATTCTTAAATCTTTGAAATTAAGTCGATCACATCAAGATAAAATGAACATGTAGATAATATCAAGTCTGCCATTACAGTGCACTTCAAAGGAATTCAACATTTTTGATTAAAATATAGTTCATAGTACCTTCTCGAAGTGTGGTTGGTAGAGGGAAGCATACTTCCTCTCCAGCTCATGGACCTCTTCATAGAATTTAGCCTCTATGTTGGCACACTGAACCTGTAGCCTTTTCAAAGCATGCACTCTCCTCTTCACCGCTTTGGGAAGGAGACTACGAGATGAGAAAATGATTAGTGAGAATTAGTGTATTCAAGAAATAGTAAAGGTTTTCATCTCTAATTTCTTAAAATAGGCCCACAAGTTGATCGTTTACATGGAAAAAAAAACATCCAACTCCAAGATGATCTTATTTTGGGCATTTGAAAGGTTACTAGAACCGATGTAATATATATCTTGTATCATGTGAATGAAAGGAAAAGAAAGCTATACTTCATTATATAAATTTGTCCTCTGAATTAAACTTTGCATACAATGAGCAGCCATGGGCAACCACAATCTGGCACTTGGGACAAACTCCAGATCTACAGCCTAGTGCCTTAATCAATGGCAAAAAGGGAGAATAATGAGCCTAACACAGACACATTTTAATGGTGGGGAAAACAGAGAACACAAAGGAAACCTGAACAAACACAAGGAGAAATAACAGTCCAGTATAAAATTAGTCCATGGTGAGTCCACTATCCTCAAAATCTCACCAAACTCAAAACACAAAATAAATTCACATTCCTATACGTTTGGCATTACAAGCAGGAGTCGTTGAGAGTACCTTGGATATAGCCATTTTCGTCTCATGTGAAAGTTACTGTGAATGAAAAGGTATAAGGTATACCTGTTACGTGGTATTTACATCATTAGGCAAATGACTACCAAATGACACAGGTGTGTCAGTAGATCATACAAAGATAATCTGTTCAGTCATCTAAAATTCACTAGGCAAATATTCAGTGGTAGTTGATAAGTTTGGAAAGTTTGTGTTTTTAACAATTTAAGGTGAGCCAATGACATTTTACTCTTACTCCTTCAGTGTGTCAACAATAAGTGAGACAAACATGTTAACTATTGGAATCGATCCCACATGGTATGCACGTAACATGAGCCCACTACTGCAACTGACCTTTCCACGTTCTGAAAGTTGTCAGGTCTGTCCATCCCTCCATATGGAATCGCTTGATCTCCTTTACCTGCCAAGCCAACAAGGAACATTTTGGCCATGATGTGCAGGTCATTGTTTGCTGCCACAAGTATAGGTCCTAACTTTAGCAATGTCAATAATGATAACATAGTAAAAATACCCAATCACTTTTGCACCCAAACAACAAATATCTGTATAAGTAAAAAACACTGGCAGTACCAATTAGCGCATTTTTATATTACAGAATTCTGTTCATCTAAGGTTAGAGTCCAGCACATGTACAAAATGAAACGAAGCACTGTTTGTCAAACATGATTTGTTCCTGTCTTTGGTAGTACTTTCGGTCTCAATTTCTCACCTACCTTCACTCAGCACAGGAATATTAATATAGTATAACATCACATTTACACGTATGTATCACATTACAATGATCAGGTCTAATTACATACATCACACATACAGCATCAGAATTTATCAAAATAAAATATATCATGATCGAATTAACATTTTTACCTTTATTGGCGTCCATTACCACGTGGCAGCTCCTTCCTCTGCAAGTAACATATGAAACAAATGATTATAGACAAATGCGCATCATGGTAATTATTGAGCAACAACCTCAAGTAGAAACAACAAGGCGAACCAGTTACACCTAGTTTGCCAGCACCACCCAGGCTGATTCCAGTAACCTGTCAGTGGACGATGGTTAAAATGAGTGAAATACCGTTCCCCTAGTATAATAACAAGATGAAATGATCTGCATTTGACAACATAACAATATTAGCATTTAAGGAGCGCAGGCCGATGACGCACTGACACGCTAACGATAGCTAGGCTAACGTTTTGACAACCAATTGTAGCACGTCAGCGAGTCCAATAAACAGAACGACTATCACCGACTTGGAAAATAACTGCGCAGTAAAACAAGCGCTATGAACTGAGCACGTTAACATCTGCTCGTCGCCTGGCATAAACACACAAACAACATGGGCGGTGCCATCGCTCTCCTGACAGCAGCTAACCGGGCTAGCTGGCTAACTAGCTAGCTAAACAGCGATAAACTCTGAGCCAACGTGCTATGAGCGGGCATGGGCGAAACGTTAACTTAAACGCTTCTTCATGAAGAAGCCACTTATCAAGAGCGATATACGCGGTGAAAGGAAATACCATGTCGAGACTAATGTCTTAATGTCATTATATGATAATATGACCGCTAACGTTACAGCTGCCAGGGCAGCGCTAGCTGCATGGCAGCTAATATCAGCTAGCTATTGCAAACTCGCTGCTTAATAAAAAGCACCATAGTCATAAGTGATAAGTCAAAGACATTTCCCCACGCGCCTGATAGATTTGAAGGACAACCCGTAACTCTGATGTACAATAACAACACTGCATCAAACGACAGAGTTAATGAAAAGTTGGTGTTTGTCAGATTACCTCAACGTGAGCGGAATTGTACCTGGTCGCGTTTTTTTCCACCAGTCTCTTCAACAACTACACGTGACGTCGTTATATTACGTCGAATGCCGGAGCGTCGGGGCATGCGTCTACACTTAGCCAGGCTGTTTGAAGCAGTGTGCCGACAATATCCTCGCTCCCAGAAAAACCACGCGACTGATGACGTTTGACCAACGTTTGGGACGTTAACTAAACGATGACCTGTTTTGGTTTGACAGGAAAAGCTTTGACATTTTGCGGGACATGTAACGCATCACGTCAATTTTTATTTATTACTCTTTTTTTAACAAGAATGTGGTCACAAGTGTGGGAATATTTTGAAAAATGCTAGGTATGAATCTTTACATATATTAGAGAATCTACCCACATCATGTTTTTTTAAACCAAATTGCAGTCACTGACTGACTTTGTGAAACTTGTTATTAAAAACAAATCCTTTAGTAATGAACTATAAACTTTCACAAAGTCACATTCAGCCTGCATTCACCCTGAAAATGAAAATATCAGCCATTTATTTAACAGCCATGATAAACTCAATAAGTCACAGTATTCTTCTTCTTCTTCTTCTTCTTCATAACAATAATCTGAATTGCCTTTCTATTGCACCAATACTGGATATTTCCATCATATATTAACTCCTGAACTTTATCCCTAATTCTCATATGGGAAATCTGATCACCTTATTCAATAATAATCCCCAAATTTCTATAGTAATATTGAATCCATAATAAACAACTCATGACAAAATCTTTCCTGACTTCCTAAATGATACTGTATATCAGCTTTTTTTTCTCTCTTTTTTTCCCTCACTATTAGCCTGATTGGCAAACTGAGAACTATCTGGTGCACTTCAAACTCTGAATAACTGTCCTCTCCAGAATATTTTTGGACCACAAGAGGGCTTCATCCACCAATGATTCAGAACACAATGACTTGTTTTCAGTCTTTGTGAATATCTTTCATATATCGGTGAAACTGTTTTTTGTTTTGTTTTTTTTTAGTTGGTTGAATTTTCCATTAGAAAAAAATATTATTAATAAACTAATTATTAGTAATATTAAGATAACAAGTAAGACATAATAAGTTCAAATCAACTTTTATAGTGGATATTGACATTGGAATCTTCTATGTATGTTCTTGAATGTGTACATAAATAAACACATGCAAATATCTGTTGTACAATATGTGTCTTTTTTGGTCGGGATGTTCCAGCATATAGATGATGATGTAACCATTTTGGTTGGTTTGATCAGTATGAGCTACAACCAACGCGTTGGAGTACAGATGCAGCGATCACTTACATGGACATACAGACCACACTGTTACAACAGCAAAGGTAAGGCTCATCTTATTGTAAAAACTACCTATCTCCAGTATCCATCGATCCCACGTCCAACATTTTAGTGTATCTGACGGTGTTGTAGCCATAAATGTATTTGGTGTAAACGTGTAACAGTCGGTCTGCCATCCGGTCCATGGGCTTTTGAATATACCCTGTGTGTATGTACTTTATGTGTGTGTGCAAGCTCTTGATCTCTGCTTTGTGTGTTCCGCTCAGACAACATTAATCAACCATCATAGCCAATTGGATATATAATGCAGAAAGTCACTAAAATTGGCCTTCTTTCTGTTTACAATCAAGACTGCATAGTTGGGCTTGAGAGGAAGTGACAGCACCAAAGGCCCTCAGGGTATTACTGGTGACCTGGGCTTTGTGCCAGTCACAGTTTGACATTTACCAGTAGGATCTGTGCACACAGAAGGAGTCGGACATGATTACCGTGCATTTGGCATGAGCCGTGGTTTTAGAAATAAATGTACAGTAGTCATCATCACTACAAATGTCGGACACTTGTAGTGATGATGGCCGTACAAACTAACTGATTGCATCACTTTAGTTTAATTACATTAATTTAAGCTCATTTTACAGTAACACTCCTATGTGGCACATTCATAAATGGCATTGCAAATTTTACTTTCATACACAATAAACATTTAAGATTGTTGATTTATTTGTATGTCAGTTGGAGCCCGTGTGTATTATGTCACTTTGGGTGTCATAAGGATCTTTTCCATTAATAAATCAATGTAACGAACAAACAAACTTTAAATTCAGTCATTTGAAGGCCTTTGTGTATTTTGCGACTGTTTGTGGGCGGTTCTGTGATATTGTTAAAACAATAGTAGCACCTGCAGCTCTCCTAAATGCTGTGTTTACAGTGTCCATCCAAAAGAACCAAACTCACAGATTAAAACCTCTCACTCCTTTGTGCTGTGGCCTGTTGAGTGGGCTAAGACACACACCTGGCTGCTGTAATGTTATGGATCCTGGTGCATCCCTGTTTGCCTATTGTGAAAGGCCGATAGTGTGTATGTGTCACTGCATGTGTGTGGACATTTTATTGTACAGAAAGTGTAAATGTTTCCTCTACAAACCATGAAAGATACCTTTAATACACTGTTGTGCACTCTGTCAGATTGGTTCATGGGAGCCATATTTCCAATCTGACACACACACACACAAGTGAAGCAAATACGTTTCAAAACATCATATTCCCGATTTCATAACGACTTTTTTTCTTTTCCTTTCCTTTCCTTCAGCTCCTTGTTCTCCTCTGACTCAGTATTGGAAGATATCCGTTCTGTGTTTGACGTCTTAAACTCTGATCTAACCACTAATGGGTCCATCTTTATCCAGCTGTACTTTGACTTCTACTGAAAAAAACAAAGTTTCCTAAGATACAAAATATGTTGCATGCATGCATTCTGGGAAATCGGTATAAACGATACCCAACATATCCACAATGAAGAAAAAAATAAATAAATTGTATCCAAAATCCTTTAAATGAATCTGAACTTTTTGGTCCAAAGTATACTCAATTGCCAATCACTTCACCAATGTTTAAGAGATTAAAGTAAATAACAATTCCTCTCTGAGTGGAGTTGGTATACAAGTTAGGGAAAAAGTAAACTCAATTTTCCACGGAGCAAATGCATCAAAGACCAAGAAGGTTTTTGATGTTGGCAGCTCATGTGGTGGCCAAGTTGTCTACCTGCCTTCTACATAAATGCCTGCTGCCAAAGGCTCCAGCCCCTGTGACCATGAATTGAAATAAGTGAGTAAAAAATGAATGAAAGAGTGACACCCTGTGGTTAATAATCCTCCAATTTTTACATATTGATTACTTAATTCCTGAGCATTGATTGTTTGAATAGCGAATGCTGTATGATGCAGCTCTGTTTATCATTTAAAAGTTCCCTAATCAATATTTTTACTTTTGGAAGAAAAAGTACTTGGCTTATTGTCTATTTTAGGAAGAAGACTCCGCTCTGGTCTCCTGTCTAGCCTGCTGTTATTGATTTTATTCCTCACACGTCTCTGTGTGTCTTTTACTCACTTGCACACAAGCGATTGCCATGTTAGCGCTTGCCTTTTCCCGCTGATTGGACATGTAGCAACAGCGTATTGGCTGGCCCACCTCATCCCACCGGGGTATTGGTTTTGTGAATGAAGTGGCCAAACTCCCAGATGGCAGTATTGATAAAGACAGAAGGGCAGGGCCGTGTTTACTAGCCACCCTGCCCCTGCATCCTATGTCGTCCATTAAGCCCCTCGCCTCCTAACGCATGGGTAATGGCTTATCTGTGCCCCATAATCAGACAGACAGACACACACACACTGACTGTAAAAAGCCATCAAAATAAGACACACAAACAGGCACACACACACACATAGCTAATAGCCACACTGACACAGCTGCAGTCATTATTCACAGGAGGACGTCTTGTTTGGGGGTTGAGGGAAAATGGCAAGCGGAAGTACTATATCTCCTGTGAGGTGGCTGCATCACAGCGCCCTGTCTGTGTAACAAATTCACTCGAGCAATCGATCCAACTTACGGCACGTTGAGGTCTCTGCTCCGGCTTTACACGATTTCAGTGCAATTTACTTTCATCTGCACCAATAAGCAATTTCAATCATGACATCTTATTTGGTGTGTTTTCCTGTTTGTTGTGTTCTGCAGTCTTTGTCCATCCGATTGTATAAGGGCAGCAAAACCGTTTAGCCCTGAACAACAGCAACACACAACACCCTCACACACTGATAATCACATATGTTTTGTGATGACTAAATTTAGATGACTCGTGATTGCGCCCTCCTATAATTTACGTTCACAAATTTGGCAACAAAAAATTGTATATTCACACTTTACAAATCCTGACAGTTAAGGATTTAAAAGTAGTCTGCAAATATAGCAAACATTCAGCTGGAGAACAGGTACGCTGCCTTCATGCTGATGGTCCTGCAAGCACAGATGAAACCTATGCAGCTGCAGCCAAACAAATGACTTCGCACAACTCAAAGATATTCTAAATATAAAGTCCCAAATCTTTGTCTCAGGTCCAGGAGTTTCAATCACTTGTTGCCATTAAACGCCAACAAACTTGTTTTGTGATGAACTGAACTGTTTTGGGGGTGGACTGGGTTCATATAAACCAAGCTGAGGTCACAGATTGAGGTCTGCTACTGATCTACACCACTTATCTGATCAAAACAAACGCAATCTCAGCACAGCAGGCCATGATGACAATCAAGGACAAATAGAGGCCTCCCCCTTTTTTCTTACTTCTACTGAGTATGGACTCTCTGCTGTTTGTACTGCAAGGATCTGGCTTTATCTCCACCTGTCCTACTGCAGGGAGCATCACTTCTGGATCAACAATAACCTGTACAGGATACGTTCAAGATACCGTCAAAGCTGCTTTTGATGTTTCTTGTGGAGACCTGGCTCAAAATGATGGTGCAGCAGTAATGATGAAGGCCTACCCAGGCAACGTGAACGTCTGTCACTCACTTTTTTCCTATGCAACAACTAATATTTGAAAGTTAAAAATCATGCTGACATGCAGAAGCGAAACAAACATGCAGCTTAGTTTTTGTCATGAGTCGCTGTAGTTTGTACAGTTTAGCCCTCTGGGCTGGTGGCTGACAGGGGCCCCATTAAGGAAAGGTAAATCTAATTAGGAGTCTCTCCAGCCACAGACTGTGTGTCACTGCTGGAGGGGCAATGGCTGATTTTACAGCGTCATTATGCTGCTTCTCTGACCCTGACACAGGACAAAAGGCTGGATTAGGCTCTAACACGGTGCTTAGCCTACTACTTATCAACAAACAAGTTTAGGCTTCTGGGCGCTCGGCGAGGTCAGACAGGTGCTGAGGTGTGAGAAGGACTCTGTGGACGGGTATTGGGTTTGAAGAGAGTGGAAGCAAACTAATGTGAGTGTGTGTGGGGTGAACACTCCTCACAAAACAAACATGTCATTTGTTTAATTTATGAACAACTATTTCAAAATTTGGTGTTTTCCATGGAGGAGAAGAGTCTAGAGTAAAAAAAACCCAAAAAACAGGCCTTTGTGAGCCTTGGTTTCTCAAACCGTTTACGGTGATTGATGGAAATTGTGGTTGAATTACTTATAACTTCTCATACGAGGGTTTTTCCCGCTGGGTGCATCTGACGTGACACATACAGTAGATATCTGGATGCATCCGGACTACGTACAGACTCATCAGATCTGACATTTGGAAAGGCACATGCTGCATGTCTTATGCTTAAAGCTCTTTTCATGTATGAAAAAAAGCATCAACTAACAACTTCTAACAATATTTGCCTTAAACGGACAGGACAACCGTTGAAGATGTCATTTGTCTCTAATTTGGTGTCTAACCTATTGTTGTGTATATTGCTTTGTGACGTCTTTGCTGTATTACTGTCATCTTCTGTTCCTTCTCTAAGTAGCACAACTCGCTGTCGACCAGGATGATTTGTTCTCTACAAGAGGAAATGAAGAAAATTGTTTTAATCACTGTGCTAAAATTGATCTTCAATCAACTCATTCTATTATTATTACAGCCATTACAGAATATCATTAAATTAGATTTTTACTCTGTGTGTGGGGGTGAAATTAAAAATAAAAGAGCAACAGGTGATGTTGTGAATTTTAGGATTTTTTTTAACTGATCTGATCACTTCCGTGTTTTCTACATGGTACACTCTGCCTGTGGTGATAGCGTCACATCATCTGGCTGGTAATGTGTTTGGTCATGTCACAGCCACAGCTGTAGTTTCAGGCCACCATGACACCAGCGTGATGACGGCAGTTTGTACGGACCATTGAGCATCGCTCCCTCAAACACTTGCCCACCCCACAAACACTTTATGCCACGGCTGTCAAACTGCCGGTGAAGACAGAGGCAGTGAAGGAGCACTCTGTGTGATTAGTCATCTCACTCGGCAGCTGTATTTTGACACACGCAAAAACAGACGCGGCCATCCCCACCTCGCAGATGTCCTATCTAAAAAAGAGAGAAAAGGGATAACAAATAATTTGGTGCATCATTTTGAGACGAAAAACAATAAAATACACTACAAGCTCAGACTTTTATGCATAAAACTGCACCAATCAGACAAAAATCCATACTGGTAGGTCGTTATCCACCGTGCACTGCATGCTGATACTGTCCTTATGAAGCTGTGTACCTAACATTACTATGATTAGTCTAATAGAACATTTATTTTGTATTTCCTCTGCTCTTCATCAACTGGGTAAGTCTAACGACGACCACAAAGGTCACTACCATTGTGCGGCAGAGGGAGAGAGAAAAGAAATGTGGAGGATGATGAATAATAGCCCAGCTGGTCGCGTTAGCGGCAATTAGTCCGTCTGAAGTCCCACAATTATGCAGGGAAAAGCTGACACTCACAGTGCCACAAAGCTGCTGCTGAATCAATACGTAATGGTAATAATTATCATCCCGGTGTCATTTGTGGACCCATTGTCACTTCCAGAAAAGACAGTGGAATTGGATAAACACAGAGGGATGAATGGCAGAGAGATATCACCTCTTCAAGTGCAACATTTAAAACAAAAGGCGGCCTCAATACCTGCAATGAGCAGTGACTCATTCAGCGGCGATGAGTCAGTCAAACTGAACAGGAGCACAAACGACTGAGTTATGCCGCTCGGGTTCACACAACATACACAAATATGCATGTGCATGTTCGTTCATGAATTCCAAAGCCCATAATCGTTTATAAGGCTTTTACTTTCCATTATTAAAAAGATTGAGTAGAGTGGCGTCATAGTAGCGGCGGTGGAGTACAAAACGATGAATGCAGGATTGATACACCGCAGCGTGACGGTTGATTGTCAAACGTATAAACAAACAATCAATCAAGTTAAAGATTGAAGTATATTTATCCAAGTTTTAGGTTGCTTGTGATCTAATTTCATCAAAGCACAAACTTCCTGGTGCGGATCAATGACTTCCTGAAGGGACGTAAGTTTGGTGACAACGTGGCCGGGGCTGTTCCGAGTGAGACGAGCAGCGCTCATTGTTGTGTATGTGGGGTTGTTGTCTCTCTTTTTGTCGGACAGCTTCAATCGGCTACGAGCTTTCGCACGATCAGCATGAAGTACACATTAAATGCAAAACAATAATCTGGGTTCTAAGGGATTAAATCGTACACCAGTGCCTCTTATTGGAAAGAAATGCATCTGTGCCAGCTGTGTCTCTCGGGAATAGATTGTGGGGAAGCTTCCTCTCCGGGCGATTTCAAACTGCCAGTAATGGGCCGTAGTCTTGATAAACTGGGATGACACGGGGAAGCAGACATTTAGAGGGAGCAGAACGAGGCCTGTCCATTTATCTTCATCCTGTAGCTCCGCTTGCTCTTCCTCAGACGCACCAAATTTGGTTGAACCTGGGTGAACCTGAGCTGCTGCACATTCATCGAGTCCCTTGGGGTTTTGGGATACAATTGTTGTTTTTCTGCACTCGCTTAATAAAGATATTACATTTGAAGTCAAATGCGTAATGTAGTTTTCGTGTTCTCCGTGATGTGTTTCTCAATTGTAATGTTTTATGCCTATCACAAGATATCATATTGCGCTTCGGGGAACATTGAATACCTCCTAAATCACTGCGGAAACAAACCGCCCAAATTCTCTATCTCAAAGTCTCGTGTATCTACATCGCCCTGCAGCAAGACTGACTGAATTTAACTTTCAAATTAAAACCATAAAGACAATAATTGTCCATACCTCAGAATAAATGTCAATCTCCTGCCTGTGGTCCTTTGTTTTACGTCATACGAAACAAAAATGATGCTTCGTTTCTGAAGTTAATACCAATTTAAGCCGTTCTCATGCAGAAAATTGGCTTAAACAACGTGGAAAGGTGGCTTCTGCTCTAATGTCACTTTGCTTTATCTTCCGTCCTTTAAACTTTTTCTTTCTTCCCCCGCCATCATCTGTGCCCCCGGCCTAATCAGTGCTCTTTAGCATTTCCTGACCGCGTGCTCAGGCTGGGGGACGAGTGGCACTAGGGCCCATTTGCTCCTCTGCACCGCGGTCGCTTGCTGTGGCAGCATGTGGCCAAAGGTCTCCCGATAATCATTTTACCTCCCCTCGCCTGGAGGCACTGTACATCACTTTACAATCATGTTAACCACCAAAGCCTTTGGTCATAAACGTTACAAATTCACTTGATGCGGTTGTTGCTGAGGTAGGAAACAGACAGACCGGCCGAAAACAGCGCGTGGCTCTCTCCTCCCCCATTGTGTTTGACTTTTTTTTCTATGTTCAAAATCAAATTTCTGAGGAACTGTGGAGATTGGATTGAGCTGATAAAGTGACTTAATTTTCCACAGTTGACTTTTCTGTGGTCTAACCTTTACGTAAGGGCCAGCCCTGTGATCCAGACATGTTCTATCTATAAACTGTAAGCACGTGCCAAGTACTATAACACGTGGACTTTAACATGCAAAAGGAAAGTGATGGTTCGATGATTGAGACTTGGAAAAAAAGCAGAAACAGCACATTAGTGCTTATTATTATTATTATTATTGCTTACACGTTTTGTTGGAATGCACAACGTCAAAAGTGTGAACCGTACTCTACTGTTACTCTTCCTCTGTTTATCATAAAACTATAAGCATGGGCCACTCCCATTTCTGCCATTGTGACTTTTCTTGTAAAGCGTTTATTTTTAGCATAGATTTAATTCTGTCTTTTATCCGTATATTTTATATGAGGCAGACCACAGGATCTTTCTCTTGTGCTCGGGGGACTTATTGAAACCAATGACCTGTTCCATGCCACTTCCTATAGCACCAATTCAATCAAGTCAAGGCGGCTCGTCCAATGAAGATTTAAGGAGGGAGAGGAGAGGGGAGATCACACATGTCCTAGGGGGCTCTAGTGCTGAGGTTCCAGGGGTCTGAGGTGAGCTCTCCCAGCCTCACATGTCTGTGAGGGACTAAGACACAGTCAGCTGGGAGAGCATAGTGTGGCATGACGCTATTGAAGCCACAAACAGAATCCTTGCATTGCTCCCCTGGTGGTCCAGGTGATGGAGGATGAAGTGCAGGGCTAGGTTGACTGCATCATCCACTGACCTGCTGGCTCAGGCTCCGGCAAGAGGTCTTCATATTTCCAGATGAGCCAGCACAAGTCTTCAAAATGTCTTCATGACTACAGATGTTACAGCAACAGGCCAGTCGTCATGGAGATATGTTTTTTCTCGGGGACAGGGACAATGATTGAGCTTTTGAAGCAGGGTGGTGCTCTGGAGAGGTGCCAATCTTCCAGCACAGTGTTTCGGGGTGCAGGGTGACACATTGTAAGCACAGGTAGTCCTGAAATTTCATGTCTGAGATCGGTCATATCTGAAGATTCTTTGGTTCTGTCATTTTAGTTATAAGATAGTGATGAATTTGAAGTTTGAAAATGAAATAGGATGCTAAATATGTTAAATGTTAAATAATCAATTAAGACCACTACACACTCATGGATGTCAGGTAAACATCTAATAAGACAAAAGGTAAAATAATCATCAATCAATCAAACATCATCAGAAAAATAATTGTGCTCACCACTTCAACTTTTTAAATAAACGCTGCACGTCTATAAAAGGCCACATTAAGGCATATTGGGGGAGTGTGTGAGATGGATGTCGCGCGTTTATTGATAAGCATGTTTGACGTCAGAAACGGTAAACAAATGACTGCATAAAAAGAGGAAACCCTGTTGGGGGGTGGGGACGAAAAGCACTGTCCGCACAACACATCCTGACATCTCCGGAGAGCAGCTACAGCGTCACTTCATTCACACGTTCAAAAGAAAGAAAAAACACCAAGATGCCAACTTCAAGCAGCTCATCCTCCACGAAGAGCATCCGCAGGGCAGCATCCGAGTTGGAGAGGTCGGACTCTGTGACGGTAAGAAACAACAATAAGGACTACGACGAGACAACTTTTGTGTCTATTAATGATCTTTTTCAGGTCGCTCGGCGTAAAAGAGGAAAGGTGTTACCGTGGCCATCTCCAAATTGTGTCCACAGATGAAGCGTTACGCGCTGGGAGATGTTAAGGTGTCCATTACGCAGCAGCGGCGCCTGCACGGCGCGCAACAGATCACACAGATGTGGGGACAAGTGCTAAGACGTTCAAAGAGCGCTTGGTAAAATAAGTCCTCGTTACTTTTCTGCTAAGTAGCATACGTTGGTGCTGTTCTGGGACGCATTTGGACACTTTAATATCAATATAGCATCCAAAAGATGAGCAAAGTCAAAGTATTTATTCTCCTGACGCGTGTCTGCGGCGGCGAGTTGTTTGGGCCACTGGAAAAAAATAGAAAAATATAATTTCGAGAATAAACTCTGAATATTTCGAGGGAAATAAGTCGAAATGCTGCGAGAGTAACATTGTAATGCGCTGAGAATCGAACAGACCACAGCCGAGCCTCCGCGCAATCCGTATTTCCATCCTTCATCTGGACGCAGAGGGGCGGCCGCGGCCTGACGGGACTCCACGAAGTTCTCCGAATTTAAGCAGGTGTCTCTCCTCTCCCACAGTCCCCAAGAGTCGTGGGTAGACGTCAAAGCTTGATCGAAGACGCGCGGAAGGAGAGGGAAGCCGCCGCCGCCGCCGCGGAGGCTGCCGAGGCCAACGAGCAGATCGTTTTTGAGGAAGATGATGGAAAAGCTCTCCTCAACCTCTTCTTCACTTTACGGAGCTCCAAGACTCCCACGCTGTCACGGACCCTCAAAGTTTTCGAGGTATCATTCGCACATCAGTAAACTTTGGGGATGTTTGTTATGTGTATGTGTTTTTCCGAGGAATGTTTAAAAATGATTACGCACGCAGGCATGTATAAAAATACAAGCACTCTCAAATCAATTCATTCATTTGGTATCTCACTCTGGAGTTAATTTAAGATCTCAAATCTTCGTGGAAACATGTTTATCCTACCAAACTTTGCGTCTTTGATGACGTGGCAGAGTGTTGACCATATACAGAGCCATGACTGAATCAACACACCCACCATGAGGTTGGAGGAAATCTGTTGATCCGTTTCCAAACACTGACACTGCCTTCACCTTCACACACAAAGAAATTAGCTCACGATGCTCTTCAAACCCATGAAACACAATCACACCTCCAGTCCTCTGTGGATGTGTCTCCCAAATGTCCCTTATTTTGTGTAACTCCTAACATCCTCGTGTATTTTTCTTTCCCGATGCTGCCTGCTTTCAGACATTTGAAGCTAAGATTCAACATTTGGAGACACGGCCGTGCAGGAAGCCTAAGGACAGCCTGGAGGGCCTGGAGTACTTCGTCCGCTGCGAGATACACCTCTCAGACGTCAACACACTCGTCAGCTCCATCAAGAGGAACGCGGAGGACGTGAAAACCACCAAAGAAGTCAAATGTAACGCCGTGACACACAGCCTGTCTTTTACTGCCCTAACAGCAAAATCAGTGCCGTTGAATTTGCCTCTCCTGTTCTTTTTGCTCAAGTTCACTGGTTTCCAAAGAAAATAGCAGATCTGGACAAATGTCATCATCTGGTCACAAAATTTGATCCGGATTTAGACCAGGACCACCCTGTGAGTAATGACTTTACCGGTAGTCTGTGTAATCGCATAGAATCCATATTAGTTTGCCGTTATGTGATATTACTGCAGTATTTGATGTTTTTGTCTCGTCCAGGGCTACACCGACCCAGCATACAAACAGAGGAGGAAAATGATCGGAGACATCGCCTTCACATACAGACAGTGAGATAGCATCCATCTTTATATCAGCTAATAACATGCAGGACTCTACAGTGCCGTGTTACTGTTGACACGTCTTTGTTTGCAGTGGGAGGTCAATTCCAAGAGTGCAATACACCGAAGAGGAGATCGGCACATGGTAAAGGCCTCGGTTTCCTCTTCTACTACTTACTGAGATGATTGTATGACTGTTTTAAAAATCTACTTCTGACGTACATGGTTTTAGTTATACAAAGCGGCGCTTGCTTTTCTCTTAGAAGCACGTTCACCTCTCCGCCGTTCCAATTTTCAAAACGTTCAAATATCTGCACACTTATTCGTTCCCCATGTGAGTCCATTTCATGCCATTTGTGACACAGCCAGGCATATTTTGCCTTTCATGGGTGCTTGGTAAATTAGTTTCAGGTGGAGAATGCTTTCAGAGTGCTTTTGTAATAACAGCTTGTCTGAGAGAAAGAAAAAAAAAACTTGGTTAAAAACAAATGAGTGACTTGAATATGAGTCACTGGACTTTTAAGTCATTTCAGTTTCTTCAGTCACATTTGCTACATGTCATGTCTTACGCTGAGGGTCAAATTGTTTCAAAAGTTCACTGTGGGATAGAAAACAAAACTATTAACGCCATTATAATTCTAGGCGGGAAGTCTACTCAACCCTCAGGGACTTATACACCACCCACGCCTGCATTGAGTACCTGGAGGCCCTGCTCTTGCTGGAACGACATTGTGGGTACAGTCCAGACAACATTCCTCAGCTGGAGGACGTGTCGCAATTCCTCAAAGGTAAGAACCGGGGAAGAAATTGTGAGATGAACAATACGCAAACATGTAGATGAACAGATTCCAAATGTATCCACAACCCTTCTGTCTCACACACACACACACACAGAGCGTACAGGTTTCCAGTTGCGTCCAGTGGCAGGTTTACTCTCAGCTCGAGATTTCCTGGCCAGTCTTGCGTTCCGGGTGTTCCAGTGCACCCAGTACATTCGCCACTCCTCCTCTCCTATGCACTCCCCAGAACCGTAAGTACTCATTTCTGTGCCCAGTTATGCTATTCTAGTCTGTAAACCTACTTATTGCCAAACTGAAATACAAAAACACATCTGATTCCAATTGCTGTTCCCCTTTCATGCTTTCGTCCTTTATGTGGCGTACGATCTCTTGTTTCTCTGCGTCTCCAGAGACTGTGTCCATGAGCTTTTGGGCCACGTCCCTATGTTGGCAGATAGGACTTTTGCTCATTTTTCACAGGTGAGGATGACATCAGTGTGGTTTAACTGAGGGTCTTGCACACTTTCAACTGACGTCCTGTGCTGGGCTGTTTTGTTTTTGTTGTAGACCATTGGTCTGGCTTCACTGGGGGCTTCAGAGGAAGATATTGAGAAGCTGTCCACAGTAACTATCGATTTGTCAAATACTACCTAAAACAAAATATGAAATATGGATGCACCTTCTCTCAGTCTCCGTCTCTTTGTGTTCTTCCT
This sequence comes from Brotula barbata, assembly GCA_900303265.1. Lineage (NCBI taxonomy): Eukaryota > Metazoa > Chordata > Actinopteri > Ophidiiformes > Ophidiidae > Brotula > Brotula barbata. The sequence continues at coordinate 5,133 of OMNV01016097.1, read as the reverse complement.
GTTAGCTGTACTGGTTCACTGTAGAGTTTGGTTTATGTAAGCAGAACGGCGAGATGAAGGCTTACGGAGCAGGACTTCTCTCTTCATCCGGAGAGCTTGTGGTGCGTTCAAGGACATTTCTCCTCGCTCAGTTCTCCGTCATAATAAAGGCAACAGCCAGCTGATCCTCCATCTTTCTCCTTCCCTTTGATCCAGCACTCGCTGTCTGATGAACCAGAGGTTAGAGAATTCGATCCAGAGGCCGCAGCGGTGCAGCCCTACCAGGACCAGACATACCAGCCTGTCTACTTTGTGTCTGAGAGCTTTTCAAATGCAAAAGACAAACTCAGGTACTGCGTCACTCGCTCGTGTGTTTGCACTCACACAATGAAAATGACTTAAAAAGAGAGAGAGAGAGTGAAAAAAGAGAGCAACAGAGAAACAGCAAGCGAGGTTATGTAAGGACAAGGTCATAGAACAGCCAGCCAACCCCTGAGGCCACAAACTTTTGTAGGTCAGCCATAGCAGCCAGAAGACAGCTGTTACTAATGTAGTCCTTCTTACCAAGGCAAAACGCTGAAGTTTGACTTGGCAAAAAGTTCAAATGTTGCCCAACAAAACAAGTAGCTTTAGTGACTGTTTTTATAGTATTTGGTCTCTGGTAGGACACAACAAATGATATCTCTCTCCCGTACATATATATATATATATATGTATGGGAGAGGGATATATGCATCAGCGTGGGAATGTTTGTAAAAGCATAGTAAATGTGGGATAGAGTACATTACAAAAATATCAATATACACCAGTCGGTTTCTTTTCTGTGGTGCAGATAAAAGCAGAACTTTTCTATTTCCATAAAGTATAGAGTGCACAGAAGGCAAATGGGAACGTGGGAAACCAAACATTTTCCTCTGTTAAAGACAAATTTAGTGTCACCGAGTGAGTATTCTTTTTAAAATATCTCAGAAGAAAAAACTTGTATGGATTTATTTGTCTGTTTTTTTTTTTGTGTGTGTGATGGTTTTGTACCCAGAGCGTATGTGGCAGGTATCAAGCGTCCGTTCTCTGTGAGGTTCGATCCGTTCACCAGCAGCGTGGAGGTCCTGGACAACCCTTTAAAGATCCAAGGATGCCTGGAAGGTGTAAAGGATGAGCTGAAGATGCTAACAGACGCCCTCAGCGTGTTGTCGTGATAAGAGGCCAGCCTGTGACCCCCTTCCTGTTTCGTTTTGCCTCTCTGCTCTGTGATGTCTGACGTGTGCTGTAACTCCAGATGCTGTTCATGATGACTTGTTGCTTGTAGCGGTGGACGGCGGGCTCAATCGTAAATCGTAACCATTAAAATGTTTGTACGTTTTTTGAAGGAACGAGGCCGATCCATTCCCACTGTAAAAGTAAATACTTGTTGTTTGAAATATATGTCAAAATATGAACCCCCGTTAAAGGGAATCGTGATAATGAATGTATCAAAAGTAAACAATTATTTTGAAAACAAAGGAAACTACTGCTAAGACAGAGTAAACTATATGTAAATCATATAATTCAAATATAATTATTTTATTTAAGAAATTCTGCTGTGTAAGATTTTATTTTCCAACTAGGAAAAAAAGTCTGGTATTTGAGTATCACATCTTGTTTGCAATTTCTGACTCACTATGTAAAAGCAGAATAAAATAAAAAAATAAAATGTACTTTCTATGTAAAGCAAATGAACGCTTTAGTAGGAAAACAGCCTACCAAATAACAAACAATCATAAAAAAAAAGGTTTGCTGTCTTGTTTTTAATTATTTTGATCTACTACAGTGTTTATGTATGAAGAAAAATCAATTATAATGTTACAGTTTGACCTATAATGAATTCACTCACTGTCTTAAGATTGTCATTGATCATTTAAAAATGTTTACATTTGTCTACCACAAGAGGGGGCTGTCCAGCAAGGTGCGCCTTTCTCCTCACAGCAGAAACTTCACCATCCTCACCTCTCTCTTTCAAATTCAACGTGATATTTTGCAATGCTTATGAAGTTTCCTTCACACAAAACAAGCCGCTAAACTTTCACATAACAAAATTAGCACATACATGAAAGCTTTTGTGATGCAGACCTTAAAATTACATATGTAGAGGTCGAAATTACAGAAACAATAGGTTGTGTTTGGATGACCACCACCTAAAAGGTGCACACTCACTAATCCCCACCCACAAATAGAGCCATGAGGGTCATTTATGAGTTAAATGTTTCAATACGAGAAAATATCTATTACAAAGTTGTATGTGTGTCTGTGTTCTTGTTGTTAAATCAAATGTGTGTTTTTAGGGAGGAATTTGCTGATTCCTGACCAGCAATATGCAAAATCTCCAGGCACTCCAGCAGCAACAGCCAAGGCAGAGATACCGCAGAGAGCCACTAGGTGTCAGTCTAAAGACACATCCAAATCCTACCTCTTGCTGAATCTATAATTATATAAGGGAACCCTCATAGAATGTTCTAAAAGAAAATTAAAATTCTTCCCTGTGCGTAAAATGGCATTTTCCATCTTTCTGCGGTCCCTTTGTCCGTGCTGTAACAGCTGCGTGGGGCTCGGGCTTTTCAAAGGACAGCAAGACTTCATCCACAGTGCACCAGCGATGGATTAATTAGTAATTTATTAGGTGTGAGCCACCAAAAAATCATACTCAGGCTTTCCATCTGTTTCTTATCAATGCCCCGCCCCTCTCTTCATTATGTGATGCTGATTTCATGGTGATCTCAGGTTCTGACACCTTTGATTTTATCACTTATGATTCATCCTCCTCAAGCCAAATTACATGATGTGTGTGCTCATCCAGTGACACTTCCCTTTTGGGTTTAACTTTAGCTGTAGTGATCACACACACACACACACACACGCTCACACACACACTGGACTGTGTCTTCAGATGTATTTGACCAAACTCAGACCTGAGGGGATCAGACTGGTTCCATACTAGGCGTAAATCTTATGTACAGTAGGGCGGAGACATTGACATTTTGTCTTGAAGTCTATTCTTGTTCAGTTTGCGTCCAATGTGTAAACATTGTGATTGTAAGTTACAGTGCGTAAACTCTCACTCTCTCACTCTCTCTTTCTCCCTCTCTCTCCCTCTCTGCTTTTTCTGCGCTTTTCCATAAAACGTCTACGGACCAGATTTTTTTTTTTTTTTTACCATCCGTGAAGAGGAGGAGCGAGGGGTGGAGGGGGGTGGAAGGGGCGTGTTTTGGTATATAATTCTTCTCCCTGAGAACTTTTGCCTGTCGCCTGCTCTTTAGGACAGCCTCTCACTTATCATCTCTGTTGCCTCACCAACTGGGAAACTAACTCACCTGCCATCTCTCCAACCAAATAACCCCCCAACCTTTTGACTACTGCCATCTGCTATGGAGACCCAGCAAAGAAACGGACACCACACACTTTGCCACACCTGCCGAAGATCGGAGAGCAGCAGAATGAAGGTAACCAAAGGGAACAAATTGTTTTGTTTCGCTTTTTGCTCTCCGGCTGTGCTCTGCGCGTAAAAACAGAATGTTGACTTAGAGCGATGTCTGTTTGGGTGAAATAACGGCATCGGGATTGGCAGATGTGTTGGCTGCTGCATCCCCTTTTTTTTGTGCAGTTTCAGCAATCGGACATCTATGATTTGCACTCTGCAGAGAAAGTTCGCACAACGCGTAAATGACGCGGAGAGCGGCCGCGCAACAGGTCACTCGATAGCACCGAAGAAAGAGGAGTTGAGAGGCATTTTTATTCAGTTCTCTGGATGGTGCGCCGTGCAAACAGCTGGTCTGTTGCCGGCAGATAGGGGGCGGTAGGTGTGAGGGTCAGTGAGCTCACTTCAGGGTGAGCAAGGGGGAAATATATGCTGAGTCTGGCTTTTCTGAGAGTTGGCGATCGAGCAGCCGGTCTTGCAACTTCTCGAGTTGTGTAAGAGTGTTGCAGTCAGAGATACTGTCAAGGCTTTTCCCCATAGAAAAAGCACTTCTCCAAGGTGCAGCGCAATGCTAGCGAGCGATTAAAAAACTCGTCTCACGACACAGACTCCTGAAGTTACCAGATCAGCGCAGAGAACAGAATTTGATTTGCTGCGTAAGGAATGTATCCTGCTTTTACGCACGGGATGCAACGCGGCACGTCATTTTAATCTGCTATTCTGCTCGCTTACAGTGGTGTGTGGGTTTTTTGTGTTCCTCTCGCAGTGTGTAACATTGTTGTCTCCCCCCCTGCAGGTTAAGAAGATGTCCTCGTCCAGTCGTGCGCTGCTGTTTGCACTGGCCCTGACTCTCTACGTAGTGGAAATGGCCTCGGCAGAGACGCTGTGTGGGGGAGAGCTGGTGGATGCGCTGCAGTTTGTCTGTGAAGACAGAGGATTCTATTTCAGTAGGTCCCCGTGCAGTGCTTACAACTTTCACTGCTACATAAATGTTGATATTTATTTACTTTCGACTCTCTCTCCCTCTCTGTTTCTCATTCGCGCACATCTGTTTGGAGAGCCGAGATTGATCCCTCAGTCTGTGGCTGTGTGTTTTTTTTCTTGCAGACACACACACACACACACACACCCACATACTGAGAAAGAAAGAGATTATAGACAGCTGTACGCTTATGTGTCTCAAGGCCCGGTCTTGTAGTCTTGGCTGCTGTGCTGAGTGTGCGCATTCTGCCTTCAGCTCCACACCTCTGATTGCATATGAAAGGCACACGGCTCAATGCCACACAAAGGCCTGCTTGTTTACCAGTAAAGTAGTAGCAACCCAAGAGGCACACGAGTCAACCCAGCACCAGCAGAGGCCCCGGCTGCTGTTTTTGATGTCAGGTTAAGTCCTCTGAGAGAGGAAGGGTCATTAATATCAATTTTGATCATTGCTTCCATTGTGATGATGGTGATGATGATGGAAATGGCTGTAAGCTTCACGTGAATAGATTGTGGTAGCTGTTAATCCTTGACTGGATAAGCCTCTGCTCTAGCAAACGCCGCTTAGTCTGCACTGTTTGCAACCGAGTTAGGAGACACACACACGACTTTGTGTCCTCCGCAGCATCTTGTCCTAGAGGAAGCCTCGCTTTGACGTCTCCTCGAGGAGGCATCAGCTTGTGTCCTAGCCTAGCCGAGGCGTTTCGCCTTCGCCTAGTCACGTT
>OMNV01016096.1:0-18905 GCA_900303265.1 Brotula barbata | reverse complement strand
GTTTGGTGTCAGGAATGTTCCGTCATTACCTCCCTTCCAGCTATTTCTCATCCGGACTTCTGCCAGGTAATTGGTGCCGTTTACCTCGGTTCGAGTTGTAAAGTCTCCAGTTCATCCACACAATGAAGCCATAAAAATGCTTTTTATGCACGGATGGCAGCAACATGGTACAAATCTTAATTTTAGAGTCGCCAGTTATGTTTTTCCTCCGGTTGTCCAAAGATTGCAGTCCTTAAAATAGTGTCGGTTTTGTCTCTGAAGCCGGAGGCCGGCATTTGGATCCATGGAACACATTGAAAATCCTCTAAAATGGACTCGACGTGAAGTTTTGAGCTTACTCAGATATAAACATGCTCACCCTCGCCCCACGGAGTGTTTTCCGCTGACATTTGACACTCAAACTAAATGTGGGCCTTCTCACACCCGTCCCCAGCTCGTGTGATAACGCCCGAGCTGAGGGAAAATAGATTTTATATTGCATGTTAACACACGATAGTATAACTGTCCTGTCTGGTGATTCACTACATGAATTTGGCGTTTATTGTGCCGTGGATGACTTCTGTGTTTATAGTGCCTGGAGGAAAGAGCGTAGGGTATCTGAAAGTATCCATTCAAAGGCCCACAGCCTCGTAAATGAATGCCAAATATCTCCAGTATGCTCCAACAAGCCAAAAGCAATGATGGGTGAACTCATTTATTAACATCATGGCACTCTGAGACATTCACCAAAACAGCACCTCATCACTGGACACATGAGAGAGGTACCTGATACACACAGTTGGACAGCTTAGGTCATCAGCCGTGTTCCTCTTTCTACATGCTAAACAACACAGGCTTCACCATTGCCTGACCTGTAGTAACCACACACACACACACACACACACAGACAGGCCAGAATCCATTAAGTGGAACGTGATGATATTCCGTGGGATGTTTGGTGCAGGCTGTTTTGGAGATGTTCTTCAGAGTGATGTTGCCATGGAGATAGAGAGAGTTTAACAAAATTGTATCCAAAAATGGCTCTTGAAGGATTGGAGTTGGCAGCGTTGAAAGTGTCCTTGAATGACTTTTCTATTCTTCCAATTCATTTCTTCTCTTCCAAACAATGGCATCCATTTGTTCCACGTCCAACTTTTGTCTTTTGTCCGTCTCTGTCTCTCCCCGTCCAGATCGAGGATGGAGGGAAGGTGGCGCAGTGCAAGAAGCTGAAGGTCGGCGACGAGCTCATTAACATAAACGGCTCTGCCCTCTACGGCAGCAGACAAGAGGCGCTCATCCTCATCAAGGGATCCTACAGGATACTGAAGCTCACAGTCCGGAGGTACACAAGTTAACAGAGGACGCAAGGCAAATTCACACGCACACACACTTTTGGATCGGCTCACATTGGCAACTTATGGAAGTACAGACGAGGACTGGCTGCACAAAGAACAGTTGACACGATCATTACTGCTCTTAATAGATTAGCTGAGACACACACACGCACACACACACATTATTCTTTTTGATGTGTTAATGTGCTCACCGACACTCCGATTGTCTTGTTGTTGCCTTTTGACTCATCAAGAGGAAGGAAGGTGAGGGTGGAGAGGAGAAGGAGGTGACTCTGCTTCCTTTCCTGAGCTGTGAAGAATCTGTGACACAGACACACACACACACACACACAGAAAAATCATACCAAGACACCGCTCCCTCATCAGAGTTTATCTTCCTGCCTGACACCCTGAAGGTCAAAGTTTGTTTCCTGTGAAACATTCCTTATCTGAGACCTAGGTGTACGTGCGTTTGTGTGTATGTGTGTGAGTGTGAAATGTTGTTTGTTTTGGATGAGCTGCGGCATTTATGTGTCAGTTGAGACAGACACACACACAAATAAAACCTTATTTATACAGGAACATGTCACTGACATTCATACTTTTTCTTTCCGTGCAGTATTCAGTTGCATAACAAGGCCATGTAGCACAATGAGACTGAACCAAAACAACCAGAATGCAACAGTGCAAAATGATTCTGTATCATACAAAACTGAAACCCATGATGCCGCACAGTCAGAAAATTGAAGTAAGTTTTGGATTTTGTCAACGTTTGGCTCTACTTTTCATCCATTTCACGTTTGATCACTGTTGGAAGTCTCTACTGCCTCTGAGTCTGCTGTAGGAGTCGAATGTGCCTTGCTCATGGGCACCATGACTGTAGTTGGTACAAGAAGACCCTTATTTCCCACCCAGCACGTTCCACCCCACCACTTGTATTTTGGCTCTAGAAGCTGAACTAATGGCTGGAATATTTCCACTCTGACACTGAAGCACAGAGGGAATTGTCAAATTTAATTTCTTACTTCTTAAATTTGAGCTTTAAATCTGTATGGAGGCCAAACAGTTCCATAAGTGTCACAAGCCAATAGTACATATTTAAATGAAAAAAAATACTTTAAAAGAAAGTTAAAAAAAAGAAAGAATCACTAGTTTTTCTGAACTACCAACTTCTGTGTAGATACCACCTAGTGGATAAAGTTGGAAATGCACCAGAATGGCAAAAAATTATATATAATTTTGTGGCTGCCAGGAACAAAACCTTAAACTTTGTGCTCCTTCTCCCTTATTCTCTGTCACACTAACACAGTTTCATTCTGTAATATTTGGCTCAACTAAGCTATAAAACAAGTTTGGAAGGTTTTACTGCTTTTACAACGATCACTTTGTCTTTACGGATTGCCTTGGACAGCTGTTTGGCACAAATGGATCTCATCCTGGCTTTGAAACCGGATCAGCCATCCAGCAGTCGGATGTTGCCGACTTTCTGCTCTCGTTTCTGTGACAGGCACGTCCCTCCCTAGACTCACAGACTCACAGACACACACACACACACACACACACACCCACACACACACACACAGACAGACAGATTCACACCGGCCAACACACATAGCTGGCTGTAGGAATGCTACTGGTTGTGAGCATCCCACCCAGTTAAGGCCTGTGTGTGTGTGTGTGTGTGTGTGTGTGTGTCTGTGTGTGTCACTGTCTGGTATGTATTGTATGTCTCACTCACAGGGAGTTTCCCAGTGGATGTTTTTGTGTGCCTGTGTGTATTTTTTGCACATGTATCAATACGACTAAACACTGCGAGTCTTATCAGTAAATCTAAATTTAAAATGTGTTCTTATGAAAACCATAAAAACGTACCACATTCAACATAATACACATGAAATAAACACCGAACTTATTCCTTAAATCTGAGCTTCAATCCTTAAGAATGGTAAAGGACATTGACAGGGTTCACAGGGTGATGGATGTCCTGGAAAAGTCATTGAAACACAAATGAATCAGTAATACATTATTCCTTAGGCTATAATTGGATGAGAATTAAGATAGAGGCCAGTCCTTGGTGTTGAGATTTGTTGCCAAAGTAATGAAGTCTTGGGCCATCTGTAAGCCACATATTGACACAAACTGACATACAGAGCATATGAAGAAGACACAATTAGGCTTACAACAAGGACGAGAATGGAAAAAACGACCGTAAACATCCGTATCATTCAAATGATGTCATTTTAATTTTTAGCTTGTTGTCACTGGTTAAAATGTGTATGAGTCCTATTTTTAGCTTTTTTTAGTTTCGTAGCAGCACATTTGTCACCATGTCTGATTCAACTTTACTTTGCTCATATAATCACATAATCCTTTAACACGTTGTGTAAATACAGTAGCAGATACACGTGCACTTATTTGTGCACCCATGGGCCTGTTGAAAAACGAGGAGTAGTACTACTCAAACCACATTGAAGCACCAGTCTGTTACTGTATCGTGTTTTTCTGCGATTTAACGAGTGCAGTATTCGGATGTGCCACACATATGCAGGCTCACAACCTTCTTCTACACCTTTGCTGGTGGAGAGCCGCTCCTGTACATGATTTGCTCACACGCTGTCGCCTCAAGCACATCACCTGCCCTGCAACGCCGAGTCTAGTCTCCATCATCTAAATGTTAATGAACCAGGATAGAGCGCACTTGGCTCTTAAAGGGAATGACAGGTAATGATTGGCTCCATTCATTATCGGCCCAAAACGGGACTATGATTAAATAGGAGCCTAAATACTCCACCTTTGCACCCTGTGCCTCATTGTGCACACCGTCTAAATAGCCAAATGGACTAGGATACACCCAAAAGCTGCAGGTGCTGTAGCACGCCGGACCGTGAGCCTTAGACCGTTTACATAGGGCCCTGTGTGTTCTACTCTTTCCAACAGTACTGTGTTCGCTGGAGCACCCAGTGCATCGCCACATAAATGATACTGGCCTTGATCGTCACGTGACTGACTCTAATAGGCTCTCTCAGCTTGGTTTACTAGGCGGGATTTCTTTGCCCTTTGACTCCGACTCTCTGCCAGTCACAACAGCCTGTTTTTAGTTATTACTGTCGGAACAAGAAACGCTCTGGAAGGTACTGTCGGCGTCTAGTGCGCACACACACACACACACACTGCCCACACAGGGATGATGAAATTCCCACTTTTCCACACTACGGTGTCTCTGTATAGTTTTTACAGTGGAAACGGGCCCTTAGTCAGTGCCCAAACTCGTTACCTCCTCTTTGTACGGTGATGGAATTCATATGGACAGGAGTCTTCATTCCTATTTTTGGCTCAAAAGGTCATTATTATACATGTAAAAGCTGAGGAAAGGCAAGGCATGGAACAGTGTGTGTGTGTGTATTTAGAGCCTTACTCAGTAATTTTGGTTCTCTTATTGGTTAAATGATATATATATATAAAAGTTTGATTGGCCTGTTGTTGGAGGGTCAACAGGCTAACTTGTTAATAAAAAAGCTGTCAGGCAGCTCAAACCTCCACCAGGGCTGAACATTTCACTCTCACTTGCCATAAGTGTGAAAACATGCATTTCTGTGTAGCTTTAACTTTTATAATCTGAGTCCTTGGTTTGAAATCTGGCAGCACCGTCTTCATTCTCTGCTGCCATCTAGTGGCAACCTAGTGCTAACACAAGACAAGCAGTCTGAATGGTTGTCTATGGGCTCAATATGATTTTGAAAAATAACTTTAATAACTTTAATAATGATCCAAGTGCGACTCATAATCTATGATGCTTCTTGGCCGACCATCCTCCTTTCCACAATTTTTCTTGAAAACCTATTGATAACCTTTTGAGTTACTTTGCAAAAACACAATCAAACACACACAAACCGAGCCAAAGACAAATCCTGCCCAGTGGAGGTAATTATAAGTTTGGCAGTTTTCCACTCAGGAGCCGGAGTGCAAGGTCTCGTGTTTCACTGCCGTTACGTGAAAACATTCCAGCTCTAATTTAGATGATCTCTGCTGCATTGCCTGAACAGTTACATTCTCCTCTTTGGGGTTGAGAGAGTCTTACAAACTTTGTGAAACTACTTTCAAAGTTGTGTTGTTATGAAATGCAGATGTACGTATGTTTGTGGCCGTGCACAGACTTGGGTGTCTTTGTTTTTGAATCCTCGACACGATCAATCATATTAACAGGGAAAATGGCACAAACTTTATTTTTTTTGGGAATTCAGTTTCTTCTTTGTTTTTTTGTAAACAAGTTCCCACACATACACATATATTAATACATGCATAGTAAGTGGGTGGACACGCCATTTATTCACTCACGGGTTGAAAAACTGGTGCAAAAGTGCAGAGTAGAACTACAGCTCCAATCTGTCCACAGCTCTCTCTTTCCAGACCAGTTTCTTCTCCTTCACCGCAGCTACCTGGTCATCCAAGATGGCTGCTTGCCATGACGTTCAGTAGCCCCACCTTGCGTGTTTTTATACGAGTTTGCACGTGTAGGTACAACTATTTTTCCAAGTGTGATAAATTTGCGTATATTCCTCTGCTGTTATTCCAAGCTCAATTAAAAGTCACTTAACCTCACCTCAGATTGAGAGTAGCTACAGGGATTTCTTGTACCCAGAACGATCGTCTTGGCACCGTCAGGAAATTACTCAATGGTGTTTCCCCTGTGCAGTCCTTCACTGAAGGAGCACTCGAAATAAATGGACTTTTTTAACGGAGGAAAATGTATATGATGTATTTAATTATGTGATTTAAATGTGGAGGAAGGAAATGTGGAGTTGGCAGGAAGAGGAGATGATTTGTTCAGCTTTAGCAGAGTTCAGTGGACGAGAAAATGGCTCTTTGTGTAACTTCTCTGCTAAATTCTATCCAGGGTTCTTTGATATGGAGACTGGTAGTGGCCTTATAAAACAGTGTGTTATTGTATGCGACAGGTTTTCATTACAGTAAAGCCACAAGTTGTGAGATCAGAAATCAAAAACATTCGATTCTTTGACTCCTTTTTTCCCCTCTGGAAGTATCGTAAAACTTGTAAAGCCCAAAAAATCTGGAATCCTTTTTTTTTTTTTTTAGGTGTATTTCAAAACTCATGTGCTTTCTGCATTTTGCTCTGATTGTAAAAATTACTATCACGTCGATCAGGGAACTTTTTGTACATATTTCCATATGCTTATTGTCAACTAGGTTCTACTTTGAAAGATTTACCAAACTTTAATGCTTCAAATAAGACATTGATCCGCTTCTACTGTCCCACGCTGCAGCAGTACTGTGCATACTGAGTGTTAACAGGCTCCCTGTGATTGGCCAGCCACACCGAGACACACCGAGACTGCGATATTTTGCTCACTAGCCTTGGACTTCCTGGTTGTGCCTAACTCGGTGTGTAGGTGGGTAAGTTTGGCATATTTTCCTCCCACCCATATTCCAACCACAACGATGTGATTGGTCGGTTGGCATCATATGACACTGAAATGTAGCACTTCTTTTTCGATTTTGTACAAATGTGTACGTTAAGTTGTATGATGAAGTTGCATAACCTTGTCCGTAACCATAAACTAATTTGTAAAAAAAATGTAAACGGTTGTAAGACGTTTGAGTATCTCAGTCCAACTCTGAAATGAGCGATGTGGTTCTTCCGTGTTCTTCCTTGCCGCCTACGGATCTGTAGATTAGCTGCCTTCTTGTTAGAATAGGGTGGGAAAATGTGGTAAATGTGTGTGCAAAGCTGCTTTATTCTCATTGGCTAGCCACAACATAATGGCTACTGTTCAAACGCTCTCTCTCTCTCTCTCTCTAACGTAGCCATTATGTTATTATTAAAGGACCAATCAAAACTCAGCTTCTAGGGTAGTTCAGCTCTGTCTTACTGGATACGTTTCCAAAGGCATCAACCTCCAGTCTCGACACTGCCGACGTTCAACATAAACTCCCACTATATCCCCCTGTAGGAGGGGGAACAATAAAGAGCACAATGTGTTCCCTTCCCTTTAAACTCTAATATATTCAATGCAAACGTGCTGTGCTGTCCTGTACCGCTGAAAGCGCAGTGGGCCGAAGGAACGCCTGCAAACCACATTTGGCAAACCGCAGGAATTTACTGGATGAGACGCTGTTGTGTTTTGGTCCATTTTAGTTTTATTTCAGGAGTGATGCTTTATAAGCATTTATGAAGAACAAGCGCACTGATGGTAAAACGGCTCACGCTGCTGTTGAGTACTGTCACATTTTTTTTCACCTCCACAATGCAAACTCTTCTTACAGCTGAAATGTAGAACAGAAGGTGTACTCATGCTGAATAGTCGTTTAATGATACAAAATGTTTGTTTTCGGACAATTTACTACCATATATTTACATTAAAAGCTCTCAGATTTAAAGTAGCTAAATAGTAATGTGTGTTCGGGTTGGATGGTACATGAGGACTGATAGATTTTACAGTGAGTCCGACAGGGCATCGTACTGTTTTATTTAAAACGAGAGCTGAGCTCCACCACGTTCAAAGGAACCAGCTGAGGTTCAAGCATCTAATCTGGACGCCTCCTACACGCCTCCCTGGGGAGGCTGGAGAGGCTGGAGAATGTGCCCAGGAACAGGGATAGGGACAACGTGCCCATAATCCATATTTGGACTCTAAGAACACTCTGTTCCACCGTGTACCATCACAGGGACACTTCTCTCATTTGACGAATGAAAAAGTTCTAGTTTAAATATAGTTATTTATTTTTTTCCCCCACAATCTTGAGAAGGGAATTTGCTTTCTCCTCCATTTTTTGAAAGCTGCATGCCATCCACCACCCATGTAACCATCCAGCTTTCCGGCCTTCTGAAGGTTTGGACGCTGGCGTTAATGGAAGGTGTATTTTTGTCTCCTTACAGCGTTTGGGGGTGCTCTGAAATGAGTTATGATTTTTTCCAATATATTTCTGGAAGGGAAAGAATGTTCGGGATGTTTTGTTGGTATGACCTGGAAATGTTTCTCCTATACTACTTCCTGTTTTCATGGACCTTTTGTTAGATCCTGCCGTAGTGTGTTTTTCGTGTGTGTGTGTGTGTGTGTGAGGTTCTCTCAGTGGGCCGTCATTGAATATGCAGGACATTTTTCAGCCTTTGCATTGTTTCACGTATTTTTTTTCCAAAGTTTCCCGAGCCTCCTTCCTGTCCGGCTCGGACTTAATGTGTTGGCAAACGTGTGTGTAAAAAATAAATGACTTGAAGGGAAGTGTACAAAGACTAAACAATTTATTTACAGCCGCTGATGGAATAGGAAATGGCTCTTTAGATCCAGGTGTGTGTGTATGTGTGTGTGTGGTCGTGTTGCTGGGTCAAAACAGATGATCTAAATGTAAATTGTATTATTATGACTTGTTATGAATATCTGACGAGTATAATAATAAGTAGGGGTGGATGAAGGAACAGTAAGATATGTTTGAGCTTTTGTTGGTCTTTTCTGCGACACATTTCACAGTTTGTGTCCTCAGTGGTCCTCCTCCAACTGTAGCTACTGTTGATGCTGCAACTGTTTTTAACACAACCATTTTGCAACACATTGTGTCAAACATCATGTCCTAAATAAAACATTTTGGTAACCGCAGCAAAAATAACGGTCTTATATATAGATAGGAGAGGGTGATGGTCTTTTAAGAGAGAGAGAGAGAGAGAGAGGTCTGAATAGGCATGGGCTTATCTTATTTGAAGAGCCGCTCACATCGACGGCCTTTCTGAGACCCAAACAGGTTAATCACCATGTCATCAAAGTCCGGTGATTTTAGGATTTAAGCCCGTTCAGCCGGTCCTGTCCCATAGTACCTCGAGGAAATGATTTCATCTTCATGGGGGTTGTGACGTGTATTTGCTTTAATTTCAATGTTTCAGAAAAAGTGCTTTGAAGATTGTACTCAGTCAACATCCTCAACGGTAACATCGCAGACGATGAAAGTCGGTGGCCTGTGGGCTGAATGACTTTAGCCCAAATTTGCAGCAAATCAAGGGGGCGTGTCATGACAGCTGTCACTCACTTCACTAACAGATGATTGGAAGCTGTTGCGGCTCGAAGTTCCACCAAAACTTAAAAAAAAGCTTAGTGTCGAAATCTCACTTTGGAAGGAAATCCCTCTAGAATTCAGTAGCAAATCAAACCAGATGTTTTGGGGGAAATAAGATTATAGGGTAAAAAATCAGGAAGAACCCCACAGCCTCAGAGATGCATCTGTAATAAGCATCTGTAAGGCGGGGTGTGAATGTTAATTACAGGAGAGGGCGGCATCCTGTTTGATGTTTTGATGAGGTAAACAGCACTGTATGATGAGGCGCTTTCATCTGCGCTACGGATCAAATAAACACGAATCCGCTAAAGGCTGAATACGGAGGGAAAGTTGGTGAAAAAGGGAAAAGTTGTCGTTGATGTCTGGGTTATGGAAGCCACGCGTGTTTGCACAAAGAATCCACACAAGTGACTCGCTGATGTGGTTTTCAAGGCCTTTTTTTGGACGTGAGAACCTAAATAGAAACTATTTTACTCCAAACACCAGAGTAAGAAGTACGTGGTTCCCTTAGTGAAAGCTTTTTGAGATTAGAGTGTGAATTGATGAAATTGACGCGTTCTATGCAGACATTAGAAACAAAACATTTTGGATTTATGTAATTATTCTCGGGTCTATTCCGAGTTCTTGGGTGTCTATTTCATTTGTTTTTGTAGTGTGTACAGAAATCATTGGATCTGCTTGCTGTTGACCAATCAGCAATATTGGTTCTTCAAGCTCCGCCCAGTTGTTCCCGAACCACTGCCTGAATCTCTGGATTGATGGTTGGAATGGTTCAGGTACTGTAGCTCCAGCACCAAGATGGATCCTGGTTCCTTGGTGTTCAATGAAGGGATGTTCTTGAGTTTGTGGGCTTCTTGTTTTGTTGTGTTCTGGCATCCGTTTTCATTTGATGATCTTGAAGTGAACGGATCCTTACACACCTTTGTTCTGCTCTGTCGTCCAAGTACCCCAGGTTCCGTCCTCAGGGTAGAACGGTGAGTGTCGGCAGCTCAATGTCACAGTTTCTTTGTTTTTTTTGCAAAATTCGTTTTCATCCTTTCCTGGAAGTTTGACCTCAGACTCTTGATTGACAACCTGACTCGTTCTTTCGTTTTTTGTTTGTTGTGCTTTATTTCTGACTGTTAGAAAAAGATTTTTGCTGTCAGACAACAGCACACACACAGACACACATGGCACACATAAACATTCATCTCATTTTTTGGAATTACAGTACTGACATACTGTATGGGCAAAATGTATATTGGGACACACACTCACACACACACACACACACACATGCACGCGCTCACACACGCACACATCCCGTTGTTTAGATTTTTTACCACAGGGTTCCTGGAGACCAGGGCAAGACTGAGGTCTGTGGTGCCAAGAACCACGAAACACAATAGTCTGCCTCCCATCACTCCTTCCCAAAGCGAACAATAGACATTCTTGTCATTCCTCAAGACCCCTTCCTCTTTCACATACACTTGGTCTCTCTCACACACACACACACACACACACACACACACACGAACGTACATATATGTGCCATACTGGGTCTGATTAGAAGCACGAATGAGAACAATTTGGCTGTGACATTGTTTGGGGTTAAGTATTGACAGCGAAGACAGACAAAGAGATGTGTCTGTGTGTGTGTGTGTCAGTGGGTTGTTAATGTATAGCAATATGTCAACTCAGCAGGATATACAGGGATGAGCTCAGCAGGAACCTAAATATTACAGTGGTTGCTGTTTTTTTACTGTCCACATTTCACACAAATAACATTAAACTTACATGTTGAATTGCAATTTGGTGGTGTGTGTGTGTGTGTGTGTGTGTGCACTCCTCTGCGTGTGGGCTGCTATAGTTATCTCTCCCTTTGCCTGGTTTTTATTAACTGGCCCATTAAACTGCGACTCTTTGATACATGACACTGGTCTGTTTCCACACACACACACATAGACCAGCTCAGACACACATACTGCCTGACACATGTTAAAAAGATGTTTCTGTGTTATTGAAAGGAAGAGGAACCCAGACGTGTCTTCATTCTAAATCAGCGGTGTCAGGAGGAGCAGGATGTTCTCTTTTGCCCCCTGCATTGTTTCTTAGTCACTTCAACACAATACGCTCTGTGTGAGTTTCAGCATCTTTAGGACAATCTGCATTTCTTTAAGCTCCAAGCATCTTTAAACAACTTTTTCTCTTTTCCCTGCATTGACCCGAAGGTAATATGCAGGTATCCGACCGTAGGTCTGAGTTATTCTGGTTATCAGATTTACACCAATAACAGCCAGGGGAACAACGTTGAAAGATGAATAGAGGATGGATGGATGGATGGATGGATGGATGGATGGATGGATGGATGGATTCAAGCTGCACAGTCGATAAAATAGACAAGTGGAGTCTCAGCAGTTACTTTACCAGAGTCACAGGCATCTGTCGTCTTGTGACGCATCGTACCAAAACCATGACCCCTTGAATTGTCAGACACACCATGTGTCATGGTGTGTGTGACACCATGACACATGTCATTTCATTTGAACAGCCACATCTCTCGCTTTGTCAAGCTGTGTCATCTTGCAGGAAGAGTTATTGATGTACATCTATGCTATGTTGCTCAGCATTCCGCCTTTTTGACCCAAACCTAGACCAGAAAATGGACGGATTGAAAACTAGTTTTTTACAGCGTATTTCAAAATATTTCTACCAATGACTAACCTCTCTGACTGTGGCTTTTTGCAACGTCTATATGTGATGCAGTAATTGAGCTGGTGAAGGAAACAGTGCATCACAGGTACACAGGTAGATTGGAGCTGCTAAGTTGTTTGTCAATGGTGAAAAACTACAAATACACACACACAATACTCACACATGCACACAGACAAATGAGTTATAATGGATTTATTAAGTGCAGACAGCGTTACATATCCACAGTCTCACTGTTACTCTTGTCCTTGGTTTGTGTGCATCACTCCACAAGTGAAGTGTGCACATCAAAATAAAGTATGACTCCGCTCAGCTGATGGAAAAAGGCAAATGCTGCTTTCCCTTTTTGCTATATTTTGCGTAAAATCAGCTTGGCATTTTAACTGAAAAAACCCCAAAACAGCAATACATCGACACATACACACACACACACACACACACACAGTCTGAGGGATCCAGTAGTAACAAACAGTTCATTGTGCTGCAGAGGCTAAAGTGGACTTCACCCTTCCTGCCATCGGCCTCTGGTATGGGCCCAGTCTCACTGTACTGATTACCTGGTATGTAAAAACGATGCATGTGTGTGTGTGTGTGTGTGCATATACATTGTGTATGTGTCATTCAAAAATCCACAATCAAGGGTTATGAGGGCCCACAAGGCAAACAAACAGGGGTCTGATTGCATGCAGACATTCCATACACACACACACACACACACTCTCCCGGAGAGAGTGCAGGAGACCCATAAAGCAAACAAATACGTCCTGATTGCAGGCGAACACAAAGGGACGGAGAGGAGGAAGCTGAGGCTGTTTAGGCCTTGTAGCATAGTTAACCCTTCACCCTTTTGAAGGAACAACGGGGAATGTGAGGAATCTGCATACATGCTTCTATATAACACACACACACACGACCTCATCTGCAGGAGATATGAGTCCTCAGGAAGTCCTTTGAAGTCCGAGGGCCTCATGTTGGGCGTCTTGGTTAAACTTCAACCCCACTCAGACCCTCGCACCTCTTGATCAAAACACGTACGTGGCAGGCTAATGCCCAGACGCTAACGTTGATTTTCACGTTATAATATCTGCTTTGATTAGTTTTGTTTATGTTTGATCACTGCCTGAATTTTTTTTTTTGGTCTTTTAGGTAACTGTTAAAAATAACATAGTTTTATATCTGTATATTATTGCTGAGCAATATATGTTTTACCCCATTAAATTCTGAATGGATCCGATAAACTGAGTGCTCCTTGAGGTCAGGTCTGTCTAGCACCTCCTCCTGTTGGGATTGGAGTGGGGCAAATGCTAGCAATACCATCAATCACCATATGGGGCCATCTCAGAGTCAGGCTCAATCATGTCTCGCATGAGTCTGCTGTGATTTTGATTGGTCAACAGAAAAACTGAAAAACGTATCCAAATTTATATCTGATGGTTCCAGACTGGCCAATCAGAACGCCTGAGAGTGAGTTGGAAAAGGTAACCAAAACCATTGTTGTGTTCCGGTCTTGACATATCTACAAAAATAAACATCTGAGGACAATCCTCTGGCTCTAGCCCACTTGCCGGGAACGCTGCCACCTTGTTAGATGTAGTAAAGGAAAAACAGAGCTCTGGTCTGTCAGGTTGGTAGGAAGGTTTTCAGAACTGAGGTGCAAATACTGCCGGAGGTGTGTAAACCTAAATACTGACCCGACCGGGGGTCCAATTTTCTTTAATACTACCAATTACACAAAGTTAACAACTGCTTCTTCTTCACAATGAACTTTACAAGTACCTAAAACACAAACAGTCACCTCATCTGGTTACTGATGGAGTCAAATGTTTACAAACTGTGGAAACTGATGGTCTCTGGCCAAGTATTTATTTCTTCCTCACTTGGTGACAAATATGTATGTTTTACGTAATGAAGGTCCCTCAGTCCCCACCTGTAGCTTGTTTGTTATTGTACAACCCTTGGGGGTCCATTAAACTTGCTCTTTCACTTTTGGTTTACGCTAAATTTGGCACTTGTTTAATGGATTGGAAGCTAACGTCACGCCATTAATTTCCAGTTTGCTCTTGTTTATTGTTTCACGGAGACAGCTCAAGTCCCCACAAATAGTTGACAATCTTAGTAGTGAATATTTTGAGAATTGCCAGTGGCCTAGCTGGTATTTTCCATGCTCTTAGTAAATCCAAAACAGTTTTTCCACTCCTGAGAATAGATAAACTACAGGAGAATTGTAAGAAACGTCAGAAAAATTGCAACTGACGGATGCAAATTCAGCTCCATCATCGTTTGATGTGTAACTTTCATATAATGACAGACAAAACCATAGTTCCTTGATTATAATCCTGCAACTGAAGTCATTGTTCAGCAATAAGGCGCGCACTCTCCTATTCCTGAAACTCATCCATCACCTCAACTCATTGTTTTCATTGACAATTATTCTGCCAACTCCTGTAGTCTCCAGACTGCCCATCCGACCGTCTCTCACCACATTTTGTTTTTCTCCTCTCTGCCCATGTGAAAGCCCCCTGTCTTTCCAACCTGCTTTCTTTGCTCTATCTCTTTTTCTTTCTGTCCACACACACACTCACGCACACAGGGAGTAGGAAGTACCTCTGGATTCCCCCCCCCACCCCCGTCAAAAATAACAGTGTAGAATTCTGGGTATTATTTTAGCAGCCATCCACTACTTTATCTGCTCTCCACAATGCTTCCTCTCTCACTGACTCTCACATCCTGTCTGAGAGGGGACAAGAGAGGCTGGGAAAGAATGAGAGAGGGACAGGGAGAGAGCAAATGGGGTGGGAGAGAGAGAAATGCAGAGTGCAGGAGGGAGGAATAGTGATGTTTTGTCTTCCAGCGAGAGGAGCGAGGGAGGAAGAGAGGAAAAGGAGGGAGAAGGGGTGTGAGGATCGTCGGTTGGTTTTTCCCTCTTGGTCACAACCTGCCACTTCCTTCACTTCAGATGGACATCAGACCTTGGACCACACTTTACCAGTCTCGCTTGCACCTTACGGAAAAGACCTGGCTTCCTAACCAGACCTCAGCGGGTGTAAAGGCAGAAGAAAAGAGCAGAACTTTGCCCTTTGCGAGGGGAATGAAAATAGAAGCTGTTAAATCGTCTCTGGCCCATTGTGACATTTTACAAGTGGCGCTTCTGTTTGGGAAAATTTGTGAGGGGGATTTGGAGGATCCATGGGAGACCGGTCGCGTTCGCCAAGTCCCTGACATTGTTTCGGTGTGTTGAAAATCGCTCGAAGGACTTTCTAAGAGGACACTCGACTCTTCCAACTTGACCTTGTGCTATCAGGATTGCCATGACCTCAGCTGGGATCACTGTGACTGCGGGTGCTCTGGATTAGAGTGTGGTACGTTCAAAACAAAACTTTCACCAACCTCTTTGATCTCTTTGATTGACGGTGTCATGTGACAGATCAGGACGTTTTGCTGATTCTGTCCACTTGAACCTCGATACTCACACATCTCTTAACTTCAGTCTCTGTTTGGATTCTGTTTGTGTCTGTTGCCCGTCTACGAGATGGGTCCTCAGCCGTTAGCCTAGCTGTGTGTCTGGCATTCATTCCGTACAACATTGAGACTGTGTGTGTGACTGAGATTATGCATGTTGACCTTTGCAGTATCAGTCAGCTGTTACAGTTTCTGAGCATTAGAGGGACATTCCAGCAGATCCTTTCATAGAGGTTCATTCAGAGCTGCAGACAGAACTTATAATTGACTACTGTCCACGAGTCTTCTCTTCTCTTCTCTTCTCTTCTCTTCTCTTCTCTTCTCTTCTCTTCTCTTCTCGAGGTGTCTCTTCTGAAATTCTCTTTTCGAGTTGCCTGTCCTTGATTGCTATCTTGTCTCCTTGAGTCTCATCTTTTATCTTCTGTTCTTGATTCGTCTTCTCCCCTCTTGACTGGACCCTTCACGGGTTCTGTCTTCTTTTGTCTTTTCCAGTCACACCTTCCTCTCTTTAAGTCGTGTTTTTATAAATAGGTGCTCATGGCGTCTCGCATAGTTAATCGTATTTCCTGACTGGGTGCGCTCGATGCCGCACCACATCAGCAGCGATTGAGCTTGTTATCTTTAATTCTAAGTCAAGGGCAGAGCGTTATCTCGCTTGGAGCCGCAAATGTTTCCCCTCCTGAAAAACACGATTCACGTGATTCCACTGAGCGTCTTGTTCCCTTTGAGGCAGGTAGCCAACCGGGTTGCCGCAACAGATGTAGGGAGGTTGGACATTTTGTCACAAAAGTTGGAATTTGACCTGTTCAGCGCGAGTTGGGTGTCACGTGTCCGATGTCCGTCCTATGAAAGGCACGCAAACTCATGGATGTTACTAAAAGCAACCTGCAGCCCACGAAGATTACTTAGACAGATAGTTAATTTTAACAGGAATTCTTAATCCACATAAATCCACAAGTTCATTGGTTTACTATCACGTAACCTAGGTCCGTTACTCACAGCACACTGATGTCTGTTAGTGCAGAGTTCTCTCAATATGAAGTACTTGGAAGTTGTTCCTCCGAGATAATGCTGTTTAATCCGATGTATCAGATTTTCGTTATTGTATTTGACACATAGTGAGTGTTTTGGTCCTTTGAGTAAGATGGAACTCTCCTTAAATCCCCAAAATTGTCGGGTTCATCCACAGACGTGTCTCTGCGGGGAACTTTGGGAGAAGATGGACGGGCCGTGTCACTGATTGATATGTGGTTTGGATGAATCATTTCTTTTTGCCCCCACGTTGCTTCAACATCACATTCTTCATCCGGAAACTGCAGATTTGTCATCGTTTTCCACTTTGCCCCCCCTCCTTCACTGTACATTCCGTTTTAATCTAACCCACGCGGCGTCACATCGTTTGTTTTTATTTTCACAGTCATCAATCTCTGAAAGCTAAACTTGGAGAAAAGGCGGAGGGGAGTCGGCTAATGTTTGTGGTAGGGTCGATAATGGTATTTTGTCTGCCAGAGTTTGGCTCATTCCCACACACACACGTACTTACAGAAACGCATATGGACGCTGCATAAACTTTCTCAGGGGATAATTTAAGGACATTGTCAGCAGAGTCGAACAATCAGGCGGCTCAGATAGAAATGCCTCTTAAGGAGCCAGAACCAGGAAACGGGAGTGTTTACTTTGGAAACGGCTCTCCTGCTCCTGCGTTATCATAAACAATAATAGCCCAAAACGGTTCTTTCGTTTCTCTCACCGTGCCAGGAGCCACATTCTTTTCCCAAAATCGAACCTCCCCGTGTTATTTTGACATACCCAGAATCGTTTCGATTTTCTCCTCTTTGTGCGATTTATTTAAAATCAGGGAGCAGGTAGAGGACTGAGATCTCACTTCGGGGAGAGTCGGGGTTTCACTGGCGATCAAACATTGGATATTTTGATTCCTCAGTCATCCTGCCATCCAGCTGTTTTCATGCTCTCGACGGTTATCCAATTCCTGGCACATGTATTCCTTAAGTTATTATTACTCGCATAATGGCCCTTTCAGGCTCTGGGAATTTCCTGGGACTTCTTATGTATACCTGCTTGCAATTCCTCCTCTTTTTCTCGCAGTTTTCTTTTTTTTCGTCTTATTTATTCCATAACCCCCCTTCCCTCCTCCCTTTTCACACATACACACTCTCTGCTGGGGGTCAGATGTGTCTGGTTCACGTATGTAACCCGAACTCTACGTCTGCCGGTGAATATCATGGGATGGACTGGATTTTTCTGTACATGTTATGATTCTTAAATGGCTTTTTACACAGAATTTGGATTGGCAGAGTTGGGCCACATTAAGTTTTATGTGAACCATGGTATTACAAGATGCTTGGCTGTGGCTGCAAGAAGCGTTTCACTTCGTCATTACGCTCGGATATATTGTATTTTAGACCACAGAAATCAGAGGTGTGCAGAAATTGGGTTAAAATTGGAGGAAAAATAACACTGTTTACATAGGAAGTTGCTTAAATCATTAAAGGAATTGCTGAAAACCTCTAGTTATCCATGCTTCACATTATTACAGTTACATTAAATCACATTTAGGGGCTGTCCTGGACAACAGGTTTCTCGCTGGAGATACCTTACTTTAGCGGCTTTTCCATATCTGACCAATCGAACCCAGATTCACTTCATCGCCCAGTAATATGTAATAAGAAGCTTGGTTGAAATTCTCAAACTGGCGTCTCTCAAAAAGCGTCTCAAAGTTTGTTTGTATGCTTTAAGTATGTTTACATGCATCTTAAAAGTTATAGAACATTTAGAGCAATAAATTGATTTTATTTCAAAGGTCACGTAAATACCATAAGTACATTGAAATGGACATAAGTGTTCTCTTAACAGTTTAAATAATTTAACAAGCAAGTAAACGGCCGTTGTAGCTCAAAGCATCCGCAACCCACGAATATCCGACAGGCTGGACGACAGTTTGTACAATAACATGCTTTTGTTAAAAATGTTGTGCTCGATTTGAATATGGAAATGGGGAAATTATAACAGAAACAGATTTTAAGTGAGGTATGAATATACAAACCTACATCATATTTAGAGTGTCTCCAAACATCTGACATATTACTGCAACAACAAGTTTGCCAGATGTAGCAAATATTGCAAATAAACCAAGAAACACAAATTATAGTCAGAGGTAAATCCAGTTTATTAAAAGTTGTTTTCTCTGCTAAGAAAATAAAAAATCCATCAAAAGCATGACATGAATGGAACGTACTGATTGATGTGTCGTTCATGTCTCGTGGTCGATTCTCACGGGGGTTCTCCTCTCTCCTCTCTCGTCTCCCCAGGCGCAGCGTTCCTTTCATCAGGCCTCACTCCTGGCACCTGTCGAAGCTAACT
>OMNV01016095.1:12884-32168 GCA_900303265.1 Brotula barbata | reverse complement strand
AGGTCTTTCTTGTTTTCCTCACTTTGCACGAGGTCTTGAATGTGTGGATTTCTTAAGAGTTCAACAGTCAAAAGCAGAGTTTGAACCTTCAGACGTTTACATGGCTCTCTGCCCAGATTTTATTAGGACCTACAGCATTCCTGTATAAAGTTCTCATTTATATATTTATGAGTTCAGACAGCTGTGACTCATCTTAAACACCCTCCACTGTCTTATTAACAATATGTGTATTGGTTCAGGCAAATTTCAACAATCTGGGTCAAACTGACCATAACAGTGTCAGTTACAGTCAGTCCAGTGCCAACATGGCGAGAGTGCAATGAAATCTGAGTGTGAATTTTACACCTTCAAGCTCCTTTCTCTCGTTTGTATCCTATCTCATATCTATGATGAGACAAAGTGTCCTCAGGTGTCCTTTCAAGACCCTCAGGTCCAGTCACCCTGGACCCAGTCCAGTTTGTCCTCATGCCTGCATCCGCAACGAGACTGAACAAACGAATGTTGGATGATGAAAAGAGGCTGGAACCAAACTCACGGTAACTTAATCCCTTATTCATTTGTAACTGAGTCCACGGTCAGACAGAAAGCGCCGCTTAATTTGATTGGCCCGTTAATAATTCACTATAGCACAAATAAAAGTCAGGAGTTCTGATTTCTACAAAAAAAAAATCCAAAAAAACAAAAAAATAGAAAAAAAATCCATGACAGAAACTCTTCATCACAATAGAATTAAACTGTTATTGTTATATTATATTATATTTTACTATTAGGTAATTGATGGATTCCATATTTATCCTCTGATGGACAGGTGAGGTATGAACCAATCAATCAGTCGATCGATCGATCGATCGATCATCCACCTTGTCTGAGGCCGGTGTGACGGTGATCTCAGACTGTTGGCAGTAAGAAGAATCCCCTGTCTGATTATTTACTTTGCACATATTTTTCCTCTCTCCGCCCGGAGGTGCGCAGCCAATGGGTTTGCGCCAGGGTCCGAAGCGCTATTTAAGAAGCGCCACTTCATGGAGGCTCGGATATCCACGCTCAGCGCGCACCGAGACGCTCAGGATCCACGGCGACAAGGAATAAAAAAACTCTTTTCATCAACGTCTCTAGACACATTTAGCCACACGATAATCCGACGGAGAGAGATGAAAGTGTGGCGAGGTGTGTTTGTGTACTTTGTGTTGTTGAACGCGGCAGCTGTCCGGTATGTGACGTCTGTGGAAGAAGAACTCCCCGATTCCGTGTTTGGTGAGTTTCCAGGTTTACGCTCATCACTGTCACTCAGAGTTCCTGCCTTTACGTCGCGTTGTCTTCCTGCGGGTCTTCACTGCGTGTGTGTGGTTTGCTCAGCGGTAATAACAGTAAGGCGTGTTTTATTACATGTGTTATTGTCGTGGGCTCGGTCTGCATCCAAACTCCTGCGTTATTCATGAACGTCCCCGGATGAAAATGTTTGTCCTCTGACTCACGCAGCCCAATTTGATGATGATGATGATGATGATGATGATGAGAGCGACAGACAGCCAATCAGACTGCAGCGATCCTCTGCGTTTGTTTTATACGTAAATGGTTTAATCTTGTAGCTGTGTAAGTTTTACCTAACCCCTCTCCCCTCCCCCCTCCCGGCTGAAAGCTGCCCCGTGCAGTTGAGTCAGCTGACTGAAACTTTAGGCAGATTATTAGCAGGAACAAAGCTGGGAAACCTTTGCTGTTTCTATGGAGCTCTGACGGACCAAGTGAACCCCTGTAACCCCTGAGGATAGATCTTGTCTAAAGCGGAGGCTCTTTACTGAGGGGGGCCCCAGGGGCCCGGGTTTATTAGAGCTCAGCTCAGCGTCCTGTCATCTTTTCAGGCCGTTTCATTTCCTGCCCTCCTTTCAGGTAACCTCCTGGACCCTCTCAGAGACCTGTTTGATCCCAGGGATGACACCGACGGGGCTGTGGCTAAGTTCTCCCTCCGTAAACCGTCCCATCCCGATGATGACCTCTGCTACATTGTTCCTGGCAAAACCGAATCCCTGGCGGCCTGCACATTCAACAGCACCTCCAAAACCTTCTTAGTCATCCACGGCTGGACGGTGAGCGCGGATGTTTCGGCCTGTCGGAGCCTGCCCCGGTCTTTAAACCTCCCAGGGCTTTGTTACTTCACATCGCTGTAGTTTAAGGGGGAAAAAAACAGAACACACTTGGTATTTGCCAAACTCTCGTGCCACAATGTCTCACCAAACTCACTCACAAGCTTCAACATGATTCAGTTAGTAACAAAGACTTTCAGTTTTAGATTCTTTTCAGCCGCTCGGCCGTGTTTCTGTTCATGTGTGTGTGTTTTTTTTGTCCTTTCCACAGGTGAGCGGTATGTTTGAAAGCTGGGTGACTAAGCTGGTGTCGGCGCTTTACGAACGGGAGCGCACGGCCAACGTCATCGTGGTGGATTGGCTGGACTCGGCCCACAACCACTACGTGGTGGCGGCTCAGAACACGGAAGCCGTGGGGCAGGAGATCGCTCGCTTCATCGACTGGATGGAGGTCAGAGTCAGGACTTTGATGCGACTGCTCGTGACGTGGTCCGTGATTAATCATCACACTGCTTGTTGTTTTCAAAGGAAACCGCCAACGTTCCTCTGGAGAACCTCCACCTGATCGGCTACAGCCTGGGGGCCCACGTGGCAGGATTTGCTGGAAGCCACGCCAACAATAAAGTCGGAAGAATAACAGGTAAACAAAGTCAAACTTTATTAAACACGACAACCTGACAACCTCTCCACAGTGTGATGTCACTGCCTTCTTTTGCCTTCCAGGTCTGGACCCGGCCGGTCCGGACTTTGAGGGCGAGCACGCCCACAAACGCCTCTCCCCCGACGACGCCCACTTTGTGGACGTCCTCCACACGTTCACCCGAGGCTCTCTGGGTCTCAGCATTGGGATCCAGCAGCCTGTGGGACACGTGGACATCTACCCCAACGGAGGAAGCTTCCAGCCGGGCTGCAACCTGAGGGGGGCGCTGGAAAAGATCGCTAACTTCGGAATATTTGGTGAGAACAAGTGCTGTTTTTGAAGCCTTTACGTCAACATTTATGTTTTATGTCTATCATTTTTTATTGACTGCCTCTGTTTGTGATTTCTGTTACAATTCCCTCAGTCATGTCTGACTTAAGTGGGACTGATAAACCAAAAAACTCTTCTTTGATCTTCACCATTGTAGCTTCTTGCTCCTCCTCCTCATTAATGATTTGGCATCAGGAGTCCCGTTTCCATTACAAGTTTCATGCAAAACAAATCCAAATTCTGAAAAAGTTCACCAAGTTCAAATGCAAATTGGGCTGCGTTTCCACGAAATGATGTCATGTGAACCAGGGTCATGTTTCTCATCCTGTGCCATTAAGATGAGAACCATCCTTCTTATTATTACCTTGTCATCCTAAGTGTACCCTCAGGCCTTTGAAGATGAGTTCCTCTGAGTCTGTTTACAGTGACATCTTGGAGCAACAACAACATTCAGCCAAAAATTCATCATGTCATCATTACCTGAACTCTCAACTGAAATGAGTGATGTCACTAATAGCCGTTAACCCAACACTTCCTTTATCGGTTCTTCTGTTTCCCTTTGTTGTAAATACTTTCCGTCTAAAGTCTCATGGACCCCCCCCCTCTGTAAATTTGTGTATTTTTGATGTTGCTCTCCGTCATATCTGTGTAAAACGTCCGATAATCGACGTGTCGTCCTCCTTCCTCCACAGCTGTCACTGATGCAGTCAAGTGCGAGCACGAGCGTTCCATCCACCTCTTCATCGACTCTCTGCTCAACGAACAGGAAGCCGCCAAGGCATACCGCTGTGGCAGCAACGACATATTCGATCGGGGCATGTGTCTCAGTTGCCGTAAAAGCCGGTGCAACACGGTGGGATACGACATCAGCAAAGTCCGCAAGACGCGCAACGTCCGGATGTTCACCAAGACGCGAGCGTCCATGCCCTTCAGAGGTCAGTGTCCTTTTCCGAAACTACAAGACAAAGTTCGATAAAGAGACGCACCAGATGATGGTCGGTTACCAACGGTTGAACAGCGACCAAAGGCCTCTGTTAATTTATGAAATCATTATTTCAACAGTTTACCACTATCAGCTGAAGATCCATTTCTCCGGCAAGGTCAACCGCTCGGACACGAAGCCGTCACTGTCCGTCTCGCTGTACGGAACCAAAGGAGAAGCCGAGAACCTGGAGCTGAAACTGTGAGTCAGCCAGTTTAAAGCCGTATAAAAGCAAAGTGTGGCACCGCGCCTCGCACCTCGTGAGCTTTTTCCAGTAGTTTATAACCGTCATGCAGTAATCAGAGGAAAATACGACGTGGTAGTAAAAGATCGGAAGTGTTGATGTTACAGGATCGTGATTGATCATTTTTTATCATCCTCTCTTCTGTGTGAGGTGATATTGTTTATGGTGCATAGCTTAAAGGGCCGAGCTGATAAAATCTATAACTAACTAACTTCACTCTCACTCTTTTTCTTTCCTTCGGCTTGCAGAAAGGAGAAAATAACAGCAAATAAGACCCACTCATTCCTGCTGGTGACGGAGAAGGACATCGGCGACCTGTTGATGCTGAGGTTTAAATGGGACGAGACTAAAGGATGGTCTGCTACAAACATGATGAAGATGGTTTCTTCCTGGTGGTCAGGTGACTCAAACAGTGATGACATGGAGGTTCACAAAATCCGCGTCCGAGCTGGGGAGACGCAGAAAAGGTACGTGGGAATTATACTTCACGTACATTAGAATACTCTGACTTGTAGTAGTAGAAATAGAAGTAAAAAGACACTTCAATCCTCTAACTTTTATTTTGGTGAAGTAGATGAAAAGTTCAGATTGGTTTGATAACTCAAACTTTTTCCTTTCAGAGTGGTGTTGTGTGTCAAAGACCCTCATACTCAGAGCTTCACACAGGAAGTCATCTTCGTCAAATGTAAGGACAAGTGGAGGATGACTCCAAATCTAAGTTCAAAAAGGTGAGCTTGACGTTCTGTGTACGTCTGATGACAACTTTTTCAACTGTGAAAAATAATTTTGAGTAAACATGCAACTTCTCTTCCTGCAGAATAACCCTGGAGAAACACTGACCTTGAAGAAGTTGCAGCACTTCAAAATAATTTATGCAACTGTAACTTATTCTGTTTTTCAAACGATACAAAAAGGCTACTGCCCTGTACATAGCTACAAATGGTTTATATGTGTGGAAAAAAACAACATGTATGTGATTATTGTACAATATTTTGTAAAGTAAGACTAGTTTTTATAACGTATAGCTTCAGTGTTGTACAAAGTAGTTGTTCTCACGTCACAAGAGGTCCGATGACAGAACATACAAGTGTGTGTTGTGTAAAAGATGAATTTCTTATTTAAATGCTGTGAAAAAATGCCATCCATGGCGTCGTCTGAACATGCGATTAATCACACAAGTCAGAGTGGGACATGATGTTAAGGTAAACTTCTTCACAGGCTTACTGTTATTTTTTTCTTCTTGCTATGTGTTCAAGCGATCAAAATTGTACATTTTGTCTTAAAGAGACAGAACCTAAAATGTTTGTTTTCACTCAGCGTGCAGAGCAGTGCTGCAAGAGAGCTCTTCTTTTAGATGTAAGTATTGGGAGAACAGCGTACTATGCAGCCTTTCATATTTTTAAACTTTTTTTATGCCATTTCAGGTGCAATTTTTCAAACGTTTGGTTTGACCTACCAGGGCGTTCACCACTGTGGTTCTCAGCACTGCGTATGATTGTGGGCCTGTGTCAGTGTGCCTTAAATGAACGTATTAACCTTAACCTTAAGTCTTAACCTTGTGCTTTATTGCTTTATTGTTTTGTTTTGCTGTTTTTGTGTAGTGCCGCTTACTTCTCCGATTGACATCACTCTAAAGGACAGTTGGAGGTTTCTAAAGCACCGGAACATTTCAGAATTGTTATTTATTATATTGCTTGTTGAACGGTACTGACTTAAATGTCACTTTAAGGCTGTTACCTGCAAAATATTAGGTAGGTAAGTAGATGTAAGTATCCTTGATGGTTGCTGTGAATGATGTCACTTCTGTGCATGTGATTTTTCAATTCTTCACTAGTACACAAGTACTATAGTAATTATACTGCCAATTCTGTGAGGAATGTCTGAACGTTAGAGATCGGTACTGTGATCATTGTGACTGCATTTTCACTTCTGCATTTTTATTCATCCTTTTTAAAAAAGTGGAAATGCTACTTTTGCACTTAAAACCGGGAAAGAGATTACAAAAACCATGTTAGTGTTTTCAGTAAGTTAAATGTAAATACCATAATGCAATTATTGATAGACTTTGTCATAGATATATATTTTTACCTTTGGATGAACATAGTCTGTAAAATGTGTATTTCTTTAATCTTTTGTATATATCTGTAAATATGTCACTGTATGTACCATCTTTAATAAACCAAATCTACAAAAAACACAACTGTCATGTTTGAACATTCAGCATGAACCTGTTGCTGTCTGTTCTACCCAGACAGCAACATAGACAGACAGACAGACAGATAGATAGATAGATAGATAGATAGATAGATAGATAGATAGAATTGGGTTACATTTATCCAAATTTGAGATTTTGGAATATTTCTAGATTTGGCGCAGTTTCAAGGCGGACTGAATAGAGGCTTTAAGTGTGTGTTGTCTGTGGTGTTGTGTTACTGCTAGATCATGATCCAGACATTATAAGTTATCAAAAGTTGAACAAATGTGTTGTATCCCAAGATTTGAACAATACACACATTCCCAAATCTGTTTTTGATATAAAAGTGTTCGTAATGGTACATTTATCTAAACTAAGCTCTGCCTATGTCCTTGTAAAAGCTTATGTCCTTGCAAATATGATGCCAATGTCTTTGCCTGACTTTGTCAAGGTGACCCAACCGGTTCAAACAGTGACAATGGTAAAGACGAGCAACACGGGAAGGCAAACATCATGCAGGAATTTCGCTTTTTCCAAGGTTTTCTTGATGAGAGGCAAAAAAACATGGAACAACCACACACACACACACACACCGCTGTTGATTGTTCTCAGCTGTAGCTAGTAGGTGTCGATGAGATCGTTTGGTTACCACGCTCAGCCAATAGACACTGAAGGTGAAGAGGTATTGTTAATGTCTTAGTTATCTCTGTTTTAGGCTGCGTCTTTCTGTCTGTCAGCAGCATATCTCCAAAAGTCCTTGAGAGATTTTAATGGAACTTGGTGGACAAGTTGGACATGATCCAGGGACAAAACATAAAAAAACAAAAAAAACAGGATCTGCTCGAATTGAGGGTGGCACACTACAAATCACTTTTACATTTAGGTCTATAACCTTTGAAAACTTACATTATAAAAACAAAGTTCCTTTTCCCTGGATTTTTTTGGTTCTTTAAATTTTCTACTTTCTAATTTTAGATTTATTTCCTTCAGTTTTTTTTTGTACGTTGGGTAAATTGTTTCAAAATTGGAATTGACTACAGTTGAGTGATGTAGCTCATGTAACAGAAACAGTTTTTTAACAATCCAGATCCATCATCAAAGGGGAAATGAACATTTTTGGAATTTAAAAACCATAGAAGTCAAAGCACTGTTTGGCTGTCACTTTATTTACTTTTACATCATTACTGTTTTCCTGTGTACACCTACAAACCATTCAATAGCAGTTTGTTTCCACTTGTCCTCGGTGTTGTCCCAGCCATGGTGGACAGCAGGACGCCAAAGCTGACATAACGCTCAGCTTCAAATAGCAGCTGCAGGGACACTGCAGGCTGAAACAAGGGGGATCCCCATCAGTCTTTGCTGGGACAGTTGTCTTTGAATTGCTCTGGTCTCAGTGCTGTGTGGGGCCTGATGCACAGTTGGCCAAAAGGGGTGATATTTTCCACAACCCGTGCATGAAATGGAGACACTCACCCCTGGTGGACGTAAGTCACAGGATGACATGGTGAGTGCTTCACCTCTCCGTCATTACAGTCCATAGCAGATCAGTGTTGTTTCATTTTATCAAACTGCCTCAGTAAATACACGGGAGCATTTTTTTTCCCATATCATCAATCTGGCATTTGCATTCACGGAGAGTTTGAGGTCAAAAGTCAATCCAAGTTCCTTGTATCCAGAGAGCGACCGCAGAGGCATACGGTGCTGCCCATCACTGCAGACAGCGTGAGGATGGCTAAGAGGATGGCCCACCAGTGAGCCTGCAGAGGACAGACACGTAAAGACACAGGGACAGTCAGGACATTGACCAACGCTCAACACTCCGCTGGATCTCCAAGTATACATGACATGGTGTTTAACTGCAGAATGAGTTTTCATCAGTGCTTCTTCTGTCAACAAATATGAAAGCAAAGTAAAATTTGTGCAAAATAAAGTAAACAAGAAATGTACCTGATGTGTTAGAATTATGTTTTATCATATAAATTCTCAACATTTTCCATGTGAAATGCCATAATTGATGACAGATGTGCAAAAGCAGGGAGGTTTATCAGTGTGAGGTACTGATGAAGCCACAAAAGGACGAGTGTCGCATGTAGATATATGATATACAACACATATATACGGTATATACATATATATGGCATTTTGAAACACAGATATATGTAATATTTTTGTTATCTCTGCAGGTATTTTTGTTTTCTAATGTCAAGGACGTCCACGTCACGCATAGTTTATCTCGACTCCTGAGGCTAGGAGACGTTGTGCCACTTGTGAAGTCAAAGGCTCCTATGCGTTACTGCTCCTAAATCTGAGCACGCATTCCTGATTCTCTGTGCTCTTTGTGTGAAAAAAGAAACCTCACAGTGAGACTGGAACATTGAAGACAGCTGAACATCAAAACAGGAAGCTTTCTACACAAACTGAGCTGAGCTGGGGATGCCACCACATGCTAACATCTGCTGCAAACCTCAGAACAACATCTGCAGCTGTAGGACGCTCATTTCAATCGTGACAATATGTTGCGAAGACTGTTAACACGAGAGGAAACCAGTAAAAACAAGACATCCAAGGGAAAGAAGCAGTCAAAGTGACATTTTTGAGTTGAGAGCGTCTTCTTTCATGTCAAAACAGTAGCAATAGAACATTTATTTTGAACTTGTAATCAAAGCAAACCTTCATCCACTCAGCCAAATCATCAAAGTCATCCAAGTTGAGGAAGGAATTCTTCAATCTGGCGATGGGACCGTCTGCATCCAGGAGGCGACACATGTGGAATTTGTCACAGTAACCCTGGTTCCCTGAGCACGGAGCCCCGCTGACCAGGGGCAAAGGCTTCTTCTGGAAGTGTCGGGACAGCACAGAGGAGCTGGTACTGGCACACGTCTCAGGCTTATCTGCCGCAGACAAACGGAGAAGTTGACCCAATATATTGTTTTTGTCTTTTTTTTGTCAGCACAAATAAACACGTTTCTCAGCTGTAGAGGAGGAGCAGGTCGGTGGTTACCAGGCTGCTGGCAGCACATGTGGCATTTGTCCCTTCTGGACTCTCCTGGACAGTCACACTGTTGTAGACCGTACTTCACACACAAAGACTCAGCACACACCTGCGCACAGAATGAGACGGGCTGACACACTGAAGCACAAAAATGGATAAAAGTGCATAACAGCATCAGAAATTATTGTCAAAGTCCTCCTCATTGTTGTTCAGGATGTTTTTCTTTCTTTGCCCAAACCTTTTTCCACTTATTATGACCCTGGATGAGGTCATCAGAGGTTAGCAGCCATTGCACCTCTAGCGAGCAATATACTCAGAATAGCTGATGAAGTAACATCCACAGCTGGAGTGAATTCATCGCTCCAGTTATGACCAGAAAAGTGTAAATCATGGTGAAAATGTAGTGTGATGACACCCTTAAGGGAGGTAGGAAACACATTCAAAACACACTTCAATGTTCCAAGAAAGCTTGGAATCTGATATCAAGGCTACAGAATAAACGGCCCGGGGAAACGTACGGACGAGAACAAAAGTGAGTCCAGAACGGACCCCTGGGGGACTCCACAGGAGAGAGGACTGTGGATGCCGATGCATCATTACACAATGACAAGCTGCCTTGTGGAACAATGGTATGGAGTCACAGTGATGTGTCTGATGCCGCCTCACCCCGTTGATGCAGACTCGAGTACCCTGGCTGCACATGGTGAGGTTTTCCTTTGGACTCGGGTCCGGGCAGAAAGGGGACAGTCCTGAACACCTGGTCTCTCTTTGACACTCTGTCTCCTCATCACAGCTCCAATTCGTTGGCCTCAATGCACAGTCCTGACCGCAGCAAAGACCCTGAGTGGGACTAATGAACATACACACAGACACACACAGAAACTTAGAATGAAAGATCCACATTAGACTCTGGGAACAAAGTCGTTTCAAATTTACAGATATCTGTACTTTTACATAAACATTTGAATGCAGTCACAGCTCATACTAGTTTGTTAATTTTTAGTTTTAAGTAAAATCGTGATGCAGGATTTTATGCACTTTGTAACGTAAACAATACCACAAGTATATGGAGATGAAAGACACAGTACATTGTGTTGTGCTGGTTTAATTGACAAAGGTAAAAAGGAGAAATGCTGCACCACAAAACCAAGAAGAAAAGAAAATAATCTTAATGTAAACATCAGAGCAGGTATGGGTGGAGATCAGAACATCTTCGCTCCATACACTCAAATTAAAAACATCCTTTTGTAAAGCTTTGATAGCATGAATGATATATGAATAATTGGACGTTTATTCATGCTGTACCTGCAAACTTTACCAGGCTTGAGTTTACACTGGACGTCGACTGGTTCTTTGGCGCTGTAGCAGCACTGGTCTGCATCTTTGTGACCAACATCACACTCCTCACCGTCCTCCACTATAAGGTTTCCACAGATGGGCTGATTGCTAGCTGCCCAAAAATGACAGACACGCAGATAAATATGCACACACACACACATACACACACACAGCAGATATGTATACAAATATTTCTGCTAAAAGTAAGACAAATAATTTACAGTGACCGTCGTGTTTGATGAGAGTTTTACCAGAGTGTAAATATTTTTTCCTGCCACAAGCACATATGCGTTTCATTTCCTCCTCACCCACAAAGCAGTTGTCCTTCTTTAGCTTGAGGATCTTGCTGATGTGTTTAACACTGCAGGGCGACAATTTTTCATTGTTCTCACGCACCTCATCTGTGGCATGAGGAAACATCAGGTATCGGCCTTTACCTCCAGTGGACCCAAGGTTTCCACAGTTAGCGTCTTCATCGTGCTAGAAAACAGACAAAATACCAGGAAGTAATTACCAGGAATCAACTATTTGTTCTATACTTTCTTTTGGAGCACCATGTGATACATTACAGGAAAGGCATTTGGGATAAATGTGTGTTTCCTGCTCGCAGATTGGAGAACACTTTTTATTTGATGGTTAAAGAAAAAAAAGCTCTCTCTGATTGGCTGGCAGGAGTTGGAATATGTGTCAGGACGTCTCAAACACAGTTCTGTGCAACCACTTAGACACCATTCTGGAATAGTGAATCCTTATTTTCTTGTGCGGCGTCTAAATAGCAAACTGGATTTGGACTCAGCCCAAAGCGTTGGGCGCTGTGATGCTCAGACCGTGTGCTGTAGATCCCTAAAATGAGGCCCATAGTGTTGGGTGATAATTCTTTGCAAGCTTGTCAGTAGGGGCCCCGTCACAATACACTTCACCAACTGATCCAAGGCTCAGACTTTGAAAAGCCAAGGGTCAAAGGCCAAAGGCTAAGGATTCCCAGCATTAATTTTAACATCACAGCCAAACACTGGCCATACTTTGAGCGTGCCTGCTGCAAAACTCAGGTGAAGTCCGTGCTCAGATCGCTCCACGTGGTTCCACGTAGGACAGCCTGGCCTGGATTTAATGAGACATGCTTGTCACGGGCGCCAGGATACCGAGCCAGAACAGGAGGATCTATTTTAATTTATCCAAGGTCGGGGGACTGAAACAGCAGAACTAATCACTCCTCAGAAGAATCTTTGGTGTGTGGAAGAGGTGAATGAAACGGGAGGGAGGGAGGAGGACCGGCATTTCAGACAGGGGGAGAAAGGCTGCAGGTGTTAACATGGAAAAACATGCATGCATCGCTGTGTATATATAAACTGTGTTCCCATTGTGGTACTGGGTGAAGTTTTGAGGGCTTGCCTCTAGAAGTAAATATAATGAGACAGAGAGAGAGAGAGAGAGAGACGTTATCCCACACTTCAAATCCTACAGTGAGGCTGAGGCAAGAGTCCCTATATAAAACACACCAGTCAATAAAGGCCGAACTCCGCAAAGCTCACAGAAGTGAATCATTCACAGACAATTTGTTCCGGTGCAAACAACCAGCATGCCTTGTGGGAATATGTGAGGTAAATCCAGGATTATGGTGATTCTTGTTATCATTCAGGGCACATTCAACAAGCTTAGCACTCTGTGCGTGAGTATTTATTCTCCAAAACATTCTCCATATTTGAAATTAAACACGGCATAGTGGGTTCTTGTGATATTTATAACAAAAGTGAAACAGACTCAAGTTTCACACACATTCGAAATACCCATGAAATCTACACGGTGTTTCAGGGGGACTTATTTACACGGAAACCAGGTCAATTTGTAACAAATATTAGCCTGCAGCAGCTTGAGGATGTTTTGGATGAAATTAGACTCAGATTTAGAAATACTTTATCGATCCCTTGCGACACATGAATGTAAGAATGTAATGTAATGTAAGAATTAAAAATGATAACCGGGCATGATAATGTTTCAGGGCAAAATGTCATAAGACATAAGACACTAATTAAACCTATAACCACATGTAGAGTGGCTTGATGTGTTCCATGGATTTGGTTTTATTTTACAGATTATCAACCTGGTAAGTGGAGCCATATATTGGCTCCAAATCCTGTGAGTTTGTAAAATCCCATCATGATTTTAGTATGTTGTTAGTACATTGAATGAATATGTGGAATGGAAGCAGACCGGAGATCCCAGACTGTGTCCAAGCTCGTGCGCGAAGGTCAGCTGCACGTGTCGAGGAGGCAAGAACTGTCCGTAGTTCTGAATGGTGACCAGACCTGTGTTCAGGGTGGAGGACCGACCGTTGCTCAGTGTGATATACTTTGAACATATTCCTCCCGAGTTACCTGGAAGAACACACAGATGATTAGGATGAACGTGGAGCTGAATTCTTGCAGCATTATTATGTGATGATCATGTGGTGTGGTTTGTCAATTCAATTATTATTATATGGTATATTATAAGTGTAGATACAATAATGTAGTTTCCAAAAGTAGAAATTGAAGTGAAGGTGGTGAAAGTACGCCCGAGTGTTACTTTCCATTCTGGTTGTATAACTGACCTCGAGCTACTGGAAATACTTTAAACCAACAATGATGATTACACTGTAACAGGGTTATCGAGCTTTGAGGCCCCCGTGCTGAGGTGGCGTGGACTCAGACGGGCAGACCTGCTGAGCTCCCCCCTATAGCACATCAAAGCCTGCACAGTCATACGGCCTCCAAAGGTCTCCTTTGCTTTTTTGGTTTACATAATGTCCCTGCCAGACTTTCCCACAATTACAAACAGCTGGTTTTGTTCACATGGGTGGATGGCTGGGCTGTGACATCATCTTTCAGCCGGCTGACTATGGGACTCGTTTTAGGGAGACCAGTCTTACAAACGCCATTCTTCATCCTGACTGCTGACGAGGGAGTCTGTCAGATTGGTTCTTTGTCTTGACCTCAGTTTCTTGAATACTGAACTCATGTATATGTTGTCCCATCTATAGTTTAAATGCATGAATTTTATTATTCCAAGCAATATCCTGTCTTCATTCAGTCATTCATATCCATGTCTATCCTTATCCACCGATCATTTGCACCAAAAACTCTCTGGTACCATAAGACTCATGTTCATATTTCCATTCTCTCACACCATTGGTTTGTTAACCAATGGTGTGAGACATTAACCGCATGAGTTTTATGTAACCTATATTACACAATGTGTCCAACACCACCAATAGGCTGTCTGTCTGGGTTATTTTGGGGGGCTGATACTAGAGGTGGAAGTGTGTTATCCAAAGCCAATTTCAAAGAATCGCGTGTGACAGAGAGTACGGTGGAAACCAGTCCCGGACATCAGGATCTCCCATCAACATGTTTTCTTACACAGTGGGCGTAAGTGTGACGTTGGAGACACGTGGAGGTCGAAAATAAAAAACAAACTGCCCCTATGTCTGCTGTTGTGGAAACAGTGAGGACACTGTTGGTGGTGAAGACAAAGTCAACACCGTCACACTCACGTTACTCGTCAGGTGAACGAGGCTATCAGTGACAACACAGCAACCTGAGAGTTCTTCATCCCTTTGGTATTTGATATCAAAATTAGATACTCTGGTAAGGACGGGCCAAAGGGAAAATTCTCACCATAAACATTTTTCATTACTAAAAGGCAAAGGAGAGAAATCTAGAGTCTGCTGGGCGAGACCTCCTGGACCACGTTAACACAGAATCCTTAATAAAATGGTTCTTGACCTAAACTGCCCCCTTAATGAGCTATTCATGGAGCTGGGTTTCCTAGAAAGAGCTTTACTTTGTGTGCTCCCACCAAGCTGTGGTTTTTGGCAGCGAGAGTAGAGAGGGCTATGATCAACCCCTCCTTCACTTCTCCTCCTTCTCCCAGAAGGAAGCTATACAGAGAGACTCCTATTATTAGCCCCTTGGATAAACACAAACCACAGATACAATCAGTCAACGCACACGCTCGTCTTCAGCGAGAAACATGCACGTACAGTGTGCTCGCTCTAACGTATGTGGACAAGCAGGAGCAAGTGAGCACACACAGTGACAGACACCTTAAACTACTCCAAGTAATGTCTCCTGGATGTAAACACACACTCGTGGATGCATTCACAAGCACCTCTTGTTGTTGCAGCACACACACACACACACATCAGAAAAGACATATTATCTCACATGGTTTCACGTGGACAAATAAACAACGGTAAAGAGTCAGCTTCCCTAAAAACATGTTGAGAAAGAAACTTAGACTTAGGAAACACTGATATCCAACAACGCACGACACACTTTAAAAAAATGTAAAAAATCAGTGTGGTCCATAAAACCAGTCTGTTCCTGGAATCAAAACATTGCTGAAATGTTAAGGCCTAAAAGTCTTCCTCTGTGGTTTTGTTGATGTCGATTTAAAACAGTCACATCCCAAATAGGTTGATCTAGTATTCAGTTGATGCGTGACAGTTTGGATAAGTTTTTTATATCGTTAACCAACTATCAAAGAACTCATCACACACAGACATTCTTGTTGGGTAGGTTTCCAACTACGCATTGTAAAATCGTGATTCAAACATTTGAACGTGACAAACACTGCCAGAAAGTAGCAAAACAACAACAAAAACGTTGGCTGGAAAGTTACTGGCTGCTCCAGTTAGTTACGCGGGACAAGGAGGAATTTTACTGGTGTGAAAGCCGGTGCTGGCCCCATCCCCCATCTTCCACTCCCGTATGAACACACAGATTGGCGAGGTCAGAGGAGGAGGTTTAAGTAATAGATGGGGGTTGTGTGATTGGGCGTTTGTGTGTATGTGTGTGATGCTTGAGCCCTGCACCCTGCTGTAGTTGCAGGGCCATCAGGGTCTCTGAGTTTATGGTTGCAGGAAGAAAGACTTTTCACCCAACAGCGCTAATAAAGCAGCATTAGTGGGTTATAGAGATACCCAGGGCCAAAGGATCTGTCTCTCAGGGTCAAACATTACCCACGTCTAATACGCGTCTCATTCCTTGGCGCTGTCACATGGGATTGTAGCCATTTCAATGTCACAACAATGTCACTGGCACTAGGAAAACACAGTGTGGGTATGTGTGTGTGTGTGTGTGTGTGTGTGTGTGTGTGTGTGTTTCTCACGTGAGATATTACCATGGTGATCCCAGTAAAGAATGCAGTCAGTAGCACTCACTAAGACGTCTGGGCGTGGTGTGTGTGTGTGTGTGTGCATGTGTGTGTGTGCGTGTCAAAGGTTCACTGCTCCCTAATCACATGTCATCATGGTGGTCTACCATCACGCCCCTCTGTTTAACCAATCAAAAGCTGCATATGGTACAACGTCCCAGACCTAAAGAGGAAGAACCTCCTCCTACCATGACAGTTCCCGTATATTCCCTTAATTTCCTCCATCACAAGCTCGTCACCAGACCTGACAGACGTCACTCACATTTGGAAATGTTATTCATTGTTTAATATCGTTAACAAGTTGACAAATGTGTGTTTAGGACATCACACTTTGTGCCCCAACAATTTAGTTTTGTTATATGAGATGTACATTAAAGATATTTCATAGAATTATACCTGTTCTGACAAATAACATACTTCTATTTGCAAAACTAAGTTTCATTTCATGAATGTGTCTTCATCAGTTATTGACTTGTTCCCTGATAGTTGCGGCTGTACATCATCTGTAACAATCCTTTGTGTGAAATGAGCTCGTGTTTATATTCTCTGCATACTTCTGGTAACAGATTAAATGACTGTTGTAATGAAGTAGATTGTGATGGAAAATGTATCTTACACTGGATGAACCTGTTATTTTTAAGTGTCCTACTAGCATGAATCTGTGTTTTGACTGTTTGTTTGCTCCTCCCTGTCCCTCCGTGTGTGTGGCTGTGTCTTCCTTTTGTTTTCCCGCTCCTCTCAGTCACATGT
This sequence comes from Brotula barbata, assembly GCA_900303265.1. NCBI lineage: Eukaryota > Metazoa > Chordata > Actinopteri > Ophidiiformes > Ophidiidae > Brotula > Brotula barbata. The sequence goes on along the minus strand of OMNV01016095.1, from coordinate 15,421 downwards.
CTTTGCTCAGCCCATCAGACATTCATCTGCTCCTCTGATTCAGACACCTGTTCCCCATGGCCACTCATCTACACATCATCTAGCTGTAAATATACATATCTGTATATGTAAACATATATACTCCCCTGTTTCATTGCTCTTGTTGCCAATTGTACGTGTTGCTTGCTTTTGCCATTTTAGCCGTCAAGCCATTTCCTGTATGTCCTGTCCTGATAGTTCTTGTTACCAAGTCTCTTGCAATGTTACCACAAAAAATGGGATGTGTGCAGGCATACATCAAATTAACCCATTTCCATGGCTACGGACTCTGTTTCATACACGTCCCATGAAAATCCATAATTCTTGTACTTAACACTTATTTGGTTTTGCGCAAAACTCAAATAGACTTGACGTCCTAATGAACAGATGAGGACACTATTTGAATATTTAAACAAAATGAATGTCCATTTGTTTTTCTTTACATCCATCTCTCAACTTGCCCTGGTGTTAGTAGTACATTTACTTATATCTTACCAAGCCTCTTGGTAAACTTTGACACATTCTTTGACACTATTTAGAAACAGTGCAGAAACAAACTCCTGACCTGAGATCAGTTCCTTGCCTAAGAGCATGCAGCTCTGACCTCCAGTTTCTCTCTCTGCTACAACAGTACATTACAATAAATTATACCTTTGTCAGTTCAAGTCTGCCTCAGTGTTCTGCTCTTGGGTTCCGCTATCTGAATGTGACAGGTTATGTGAGCATGTACATGTGTCTCGTGTGTGTGTGTGTGTGTGTGTGTGTGTGTGTGTGTGTGTCCTGTTTGATGATCTCTCTCACCATCCCTGCCCTCCCATGCCAGTCCCAGCACACCACTGTAGTCTCTGTTAGTGAGCAGGTAGGACAGACAGTACTCTTCCCAGTTGTTCTCTGAGTACAAAGTCAGCAGTCTCTCTGGACCAATGAAGAGAGGACTCAGAGGATCTTTTTTGTTATTCTCATCCATCAACTAGAGAGAAATCAAACAGAAGCCTGCTGAATAAAACATCCAAAAGGCATCACTTCATCTGCAACTGAGTGAAAGTAGTAGTGCACAGAATATTATGAAGTAAATAGAACAGCTAAGGTTTGGGACCATCTTGTTGGTTGGGTGCTGTGGAATCTTACCTCGACAGTTTTGACCTTAAAGTTGATCAGCTTGATGCCGTCAAATTCCACCTTGTCGTAGATGTCATTAACAGCTCTTATGTAAGACGAAATCTGAGAAAGACAATTAAAGCCTTTGTCTGAGACAGCAGCCTGAGAGCATCATTAGAGCGCATAGCTTAAGTTGTGGGTTCATATGGATGCTGATAGACCGAAGGAATCCAGAGAAAAATCTTTTTGATTCAAATTGAATTTTGATTCTATGATTTACAGTCATAGACTGAAGACAAAACATAAAAGTGATCATTACAGCACCTTCCTAGGATAGGATGTAATGGATTCCTCGCTGGATTATGTCAAACAACTGTCCCCAGATTTCCTCTATATCGGTAAACAAAATTTTGAGCTATCCTCCTAACAGACAAACACAACTGAAAACATGAACTTAGTGGAGGTAAATATCCCGTCAGACAATGTGACCTTCATGGTTACTTGGGTGCAGGGCGACTGAGGATGGATACACAGGAACACTGGCCCCAACTCAACTTTGATGTCCAAACTACAATACAAACATTTGATGAAGTAAATTTGCTTTTAACATATATTGGATTAAACTTTCACCCTGCGTGTTTGGCGTTTATATCATGAGCCGTAAATCACTCACTGAGGAAATATTGTCTTAGGGTCTTTGAAGGCTGTGTTACATAAAATCTTAAGGCACTTTGAGTATAACAGGAGGGCGTCATAAGTGTCTTTTACTGTAGACTTATAGTAAATATATGACCGAACGGCCCTAAGTAGATTTAAATAAAATAATAAAGTCACAAAGGCTTCCTGACTAAAATCTGATCACTGATCCATAAGTGGAAGAGGCTGGGTCATCTGTAAAGCCACATTATCTGTGGGGTGTTTTCTTACGGAGTGGCACAGCCAATCACCTTTCAGAGTGGCAAGCGAAAATCAATCACATGTGAAGTCTGAATCTCTCTTACAGCAGACAGACAGCAGGTGATCAACATATACTGGACCTTCTAGGTATATTCCATAACAGTAAATATTGACCCCACGGAAACGTGAGGTACACTCTTGAGTACATTAAAAGCAGGTCACTAGCCTTTGATATCAGTTCTTTGTCTATTTACACTCAAAGATCGCGTCATGGCATTGTTTACAGTGAAGCTTCTCAGCCAATGCAACGAATCCAAACAGGGTGTCACCTGGAGTCGAACCAGTATGATGAAAGAGAACCAATACCAAGAAGGAGCAAATTACAGTTTGGTGATGAACAAAACAGCTAAGGGCTTGCTTGCCTTACTTGGCTAACTAAAGCTGCACTATGTATATTTGGAGCCCTCTAGCGTTGTGTTGTTGTAAATTGTTTCTCTCAGTTTCACCCATTTGAGTCCCAAACA
>OMNV01016095.1:0-10811 GCA_900303265.1 Brotula barbata | reverse complement strand
GCAGAGGAGGAAATGTTGTGGACAATAAATGGAACGAGTGTGTGTGTGTGTAGGGTCATGAAAGGCCTCTCACCACACTGGGAACTAGGTTCTGGATGAGGAAATTTAGATGTCCGGCATTACAAAATCCATCAGGATGCATTCCCATGGATGGCAGAACTGCATAAAAAAGTACAGTACAGTATAACGATACACATATTTATATATTATTATATAATATATACTATATAAAATATATAACGTATTCTGCTGTTCAGTCAAATATATATTCACAGCGACTGATTCACTGGCAAACATCAACCACCACCACACACACACACACGTACGCACACACGCACACCCAAATGATTTATCTAATTTCAACAATGTAGATCAAACACATGATGGCTTTAATCTAATGCGGGTCAAGGCTACAGTTTGATCATTGGAACATTACTCATTTGTTTGTTAGGATGGTCATCTGGCTTGCACGAGCCAGACTGGCCTGGCTTGTGCAACACGAGGACGGTGTGATTTAGCAATTATGAAACTAAACATCAAATATTGAATATTGATCATGATTATACATTTTGATCCTGTATGGTTTTAGGAAAGGTCAAGTGCCCGTTCTAATTACACTTCATCAGTTCTCCTTCAGAGCAGCACATTGCAGACTCAGCTCATTTACATTCCCATTCACTTACGGACAATTTCCAATTCATCAAGCCCGCAGGTCTCTGGAGGAAGAAGGAAACCAGAGAACCAAGAACCTTATTGCAACCATGCCCCACACTGGAATATATCACCGTGTATATATCAGCATATATATTTTCCACTCGAGTGAACAATATTTTAAAACAGATTTTGTTAGACCACACGGGTAACTCACATGCATGATGCAAATGGATAATTGTTGCTAGCCAATCTACATCAGTGTAGACAAAAATGGCTTTAAATTCCTTAACTTATGGTAGTATCACATGCTGTAATAATCAGAGTCACATGTGATTTACAGTAAAAAGGAGCGACAGAATCGGTCAGCGTTTCCCTGTGAATTAGTGACACAAAACTTCAAAGAGAGAGTGTGTGCGTGTGTGTGAGTGTGTGTGTGTGTGCCGACATGGCCCTGCAACAAACGAAACAGAACACATGATTGGATCACACCACTCTACTAAAGTAAGGCAGCCAATCAGAAATTAGTCATTTGTTCTATACATGGCAAGAGTTGGGGTGGGGTGCATGTGGCAGGATAAATATTGGGTGTCGACCCGCTGACTGAACTATTTCCAGACCTTTCCACTTGCTCCTGTTCTCTCACTCTTTCATGACCTAAGGCCTAAACATCAAACCTGCGACAAAATGTTACTTTTTCGGGCACCTGGGTCAACATAAATGACAAAACATCTGCTCGTAGCGACCGCTATCTCCTGCACACACTGAACCGACTTCTAAACAATCAGAAACTCCTGCGCCATCACTGGAAAGTCTTTTCAGTGCCAAATCTGAAAGATGGGGCAAAGACCCTCCCAAAACCAAGAATCAGTGCTTTCGCGCCACATTTTCAACCACATTCACGTCATGCTATTGTTGAGAATTATTCACAAGAAACTGAGGTCGTTTGGTGTCTTGCTCAAGGACACTTCTGCTGAATAATCTGGTGAACCTCTGACGTACCAGATATAAGATGTTCTTTCTAACAAGGTCCCTGGATTTATTTCTCACACACCTGGCGGGAGGTTACACAGCAGATACCATAAATATGCCTTCCCCTCCATCCTGCATGTTTACGTTACTTACAACCCTTCTAAGCAGCCGATAAAGTCCAACTGTAAGGAACTACAGGACTATTTTTCAACAACAATGAGAGCCAGTTTAGAGTAGTCCAATGGGGGTAATTCACATAGTTGCATCAGGCTATCTGCCCTTAGTGAAGAGTTTATAGTTAGCCTCCTTTTTTGCCTGTATCCCTTATACCTATCAATGAATGACCTCCATTAAATAACTGAAATTCATAGTTTATAGTTCTGAGTAACACAGGCTACAAATCTTCCAGTTGTCTCTTGCAGAAATTAAGGAAAATTGGATAATATAAGACTGAGAGTTCTGCCCAAATATTTCTTCACAAGTCCCCCGGTTGGACATGATGTCATTTGGCAATGACTAATGAAAAACAAACAGTAATCCTGGTAGTTTTACTTGTGTGCAATCCAAATAAAAGTCAATAAAACATTGATACCGAGTAATGGAGTTTAATAACGCACAATGACCACACACACATCACTGTCATTCCAAAGCTGAACAGTAGCCGCTAAAATCAGCCGCTAATTTTCATTTTGACAGTGTTTTTAACTTCTACAGTAGAGACATTCAGTGATACTCAAAAACGTCGATTAATCTGCCTGACTCAACTGAAAGAAACAGGAGGTCACCAGTTACCCATCACTCACACCACTGGGACACTGCACTTTAGTTCGGCTTCTCACTTTTCATCTTCCCAGCAGTAGATCACACACCTGCACGTACACACCAATGATAGTAGTGAGGAATTAATTAATCCATCTTATGCCATCAGCATAGTTTCACACCTCTTTGACACATGAGTAGATTTCTGAAATCATCAATATAAGAACAAGCAGGAAAACTGGGAGCCTCGGGTTCTGTCCTGAGATTGACCTTTGAGTCCTTCAAAGGACCACAACAAGTGGAAATACACATAGCAGTTTTATGTCAGACCGTTTTTTACATGGAGCCGCTTATTGTTTCACCAAAATATCATGTGCCAAATTTTTAATCGTTCAGTGGCTGAATGAATGAAGTTCAGGATGTTGTTAGTTGCAAAGTACAGGTGTACAGGATGTTACTTACAAATAACTCCGCTACCGTTGTACGGGGCTTAAAAAGCGGTTCAAAAAAAGGAGCTACAGGAAGTTTGGAAGGACTTCAGGACAAACACAGGGGTTTGGCATTATCCTCACAGTTTCCTGTAAATTGGATTCTTGGAAAACCTTTAATACTGATACAAATGTGCACGCACACACACAGTCAGGAAACACTCCCAGAAAAACTACACAAACACAGAGCCACCAACACACATTGTGTCAGATCTCAACATCTGGCCAAATAATAAGTGGGACAATATCAGATGCCAAAAGTACCTTGAATCTGCCTTTACATTACACTAAAAACACCTCACATCCTACTGCTTTATCTTCATCGTCCTTGTGCCCTTTTTTCCGACTCCTCATCCCCCAAAAGTGACAGCATCTTAATGTCATGTTTTTTTGGTTGGTTTCCTCGAGCCCCCACTGTGCTTTAAGCTCAAAATAAGTTCCAGTGTTGGATAAAAGCCTTACAGGAGTTAAGGGTACACAAGGTTCAAAAATTGATTGTCTTACCCATGTCATCTTCGTGATATATAATGGAGTGATGGTCTGTTGTACTGTTGGTGTATCTATGCAGTGGCTCTATGTGATATGTCCCATTCTTTGTGTGGATGGAGCCCTCAAATAGGCCCTGTAACACGGATCCATGGCAGGCTGAGCCATCTTCACCTGCAAGACAAGGTCAGCAGGTCAGCATAAATAAGAAATCAAGGAAACAGAGAAGACAGAGGAGATAAGACATGACTGGGAAAAAGACAACGACAAGATAAGGTATCATAAGAAACATAAAGATTAGACACGGCAGACAGATATGGGAGATGGACAAATGTAAAGGCAGTGACAGAGAAAGTGGAAAAAGTATCAACAATGTGCTAAATATTGTGACACCTACTCTCAAGTGTTCCTGAGTATATGTGGGAGAGGTCACCGGGGGCGGCACCATTTTCACTGATCACTTTGAAATTTTCTGAAAACTGTGTTGAATCTCGTCTCAAACGAAGGCGAAACTTTCTGAAGTATAGGAGAGCAAAACACAAATATCTAATGAGTTACACATTTAAGCAGAATGTTGTGTGTTTTGACCAGGTGTCCGAAGCAGTTTGGTCACAGTCGGAGAAACCTGAGGCCACCTTTGGAAAGCTGTGAAGTCCAGATGCAGCATGTGCTCGTGGGGTCGTGCGGCTCTCCTGGACCTCTGGTGCTTCCTGTGGAGATCCTCCCTGTCATAAGACAATCCCTCATAATGTTTTATGTACGGGCTGATGCTGCTCAGGGCACCTAACAGAAAGAAAGACAGGACAAGTTTGGTATTGTTTGTTTGTTTTGTATTTTTTTTTTTTTTACAATAACTTGATATTGTTTGTTTCAGTTACACTTTGTCATCATTCAGAATCACAAAAAATGAGACAATGAGACCTTTTTTGGAATTTCTACCAGTATATTTATATATATTTCCATATATTTATATTTAATATATTGCCGTACATTTATATACCCTAGGACCTATATCTAATAAAAAGGTACTGTGGAATATACTGTATTTGCCATTTTTCTGTCTGTCATTGTCTGTTAGTGTGAGCTATGTGTAATCCATCTTAAAATTCCATTATAAAAATATCTATTACATTGCATATTTCAATGTCAGAGTTTTTAAGTGTGTTATTGACTACCTGTTGATGAATAACATGTTTACTTCTTCAACTTTTGGTCTCATGTTTACTTTGTTTACAAAGAAGCAAATATTTTGTTGCTGCTCCTCTCCACATGCTTTTTGGTTCGCCTTTGTTCCACCATACATTAGATTTTTTTCATATCCAAAGATTGAGATTATTAGGCCTTGGTAGAGACTCTTGTGTTATTGAGTGCTCTCTTGTTGAGGGGGAACCCTCCTTCCCTCCTTCTGAGTCCTCCTAACATAAACCTTCAGTAAATGGGCAGACCCCATTAATCACAAATAACACAAAGATTATGTTTGTACCACCCTCAGATGGTTCGCAGGAAGGCGGCAGCATTCCACAGAGGACAAGCTGGGACATGTCTGCCCAGAAGGTATGAGTTCACAACACACACTCACAGCTGACAATTGCAAATTTTAAAAGACGCAGATACACACTCAGACGGACTCACTGAATACTGTCACACATGCACCATAACCACAGTCTTCCAGTGTGTGACGTGAGGATAGATGCATCCGTCAGAAACACACATGCACACACAGTTGCACACACACTGTGAAGTGTACACGCCACAGCCACACTACTTGTAATGCACTCACGGCAGCCGACCAGCAACAGCAGGAGGAAGTAACGTCGAACCTCCATGATCTCCTCATTGGGATGTTTTTGTTTTCATTGCTCTTCCTTGTTCCTCTCTTTTCTTCACACCTTTTCTCTGTTATTCATATCTTTTCTCTTTCCCAGCCTCCTACCTATGGGCTTCCCACCGTGGAATGTGACCACTTTGGTTGTTCAAGCCAGAACTCTGTTTGGAAATGTGAATGCTCACGCGGATGAGAGGCATATTCAGACTTGTTTGCTGAGAAATTTTCACATTGTTACTTAAAGGAGAAAAACACAGCAATTATAAAAGGAAGAAAACACACTCAGTAGATTGACATTTAGTCTACTGAGGTTTATGTTTATAGTGTGATTAAGACAGTAGAAATACATTATTTTGAACTGGGATGCCAGCAATAATAACCTTTCCTTTCATATTGTGTGGGAGTGAAAGCGCTGAAAATATTCCTCAAAATGAGGAAGGAAATTATCATTTTCATGACAAACGGTGTGTCAGAGCTATTTTATGACCTCTTTCAAAACATATTCTCATTTTAAGAATTTTTGAGGAACAACAACATCTCTGGAGACAATGTAACGCCGTTTGACCTGGAAATGGGGTAAATAATATAAAGGCTATTGTTTTCAGAAATACCATGGACTAAAAATGACTGGATTACTGTTATGACAGCTTTAGGGACCATGATTAGAACACTGCTTAACTGAACACTCACATGACACTGACAAAATGATGAGAAACTCCTATTTTTCTGTTCTGTTCTGTTCTTAGTGATGTTTCATTAATGCATAGCTAGATGAGTCATGCTCATATTTCCTATCATGGACTTGTTGGCATCAGAAACATTTCAGCACAACATCCAGAAGGATGTGCAGAATTTCTACTAACTGAACTACAAGTGCATATTTATATTTTGTATTTCGTCAATCTTTATCAAACACTATAAGGTTCGGGGTCGATTTGTCCAGTATTTTCATCTCACACGCTTAAGTCTGAAATATTAATGTTTGCATGAACAAAACCCAAGTTTGCTCCCTCCCAAGTTCATAAGCACAGCCTATCATATCCCTTGATAATCAAGAGTGCTACGAGTGACACGCAAACTACCAATCACTTAACAGAAAATCGCGATATTGACCCCGCCCCATCTCATAATTACAGCCTATCACATTAATTAATAATGGCGCGTGCTGCGAGTGATATGCAAATAGCCAATTCATTCACAGGTGTGTTGTTAGGTTGCAGCGTCGAACAACAGGATAAAGCCTTACAACTTGGATTAAATTACATATATTGAGCTTTTACGCTCAAAACCTTAATTGCATTTACAGTAACGTTACGAGTGTAGTTCAACTCGAGTACTTTTCTTGGTTCACTTTGGAGCTCCGTTAGTGTTTGTAGCGGCAGAAACTCAGCGTGACCGTAAATGCCAGAAAACGCGGTAGAAACTATCACACTGCGCTTAAAAGAAGGGCGTGCAAGTAAATTGAGTAAATAACATAAATTAACACAGTCTCTACTGCGTTTTTGATTCGAAAAAAAACCCCATTATGGTTACATTTTTGGTTTTCAGTGGCATATGATGGCCTGGCAGATGTTAGACAGCATATTCAGGAGAAAAACTTTCCCATAAGGTCAGAACCCGAAAGAACCAAGCAGCAGCCTGACAGTTCTTCGTACCCCAAATATCTCCTCAGACTGAAACGGTAATGACAGCTTTTTAATCCATTCTATGATGGAGCATCATGTTCTGATCGATTACATTTTCTTGGTGGGTGGACAACTTAGAATTCTACATGCAAAAGTGTTTTCTAAAAGCAAATGGGTGTTGCTGCTCATTCAGATCCATGGGCTACAAGTAAGTTCAGTGTGAATCTTCATAGCAAAAAGAGTGTGTGTGCGTGATTTTTGAGATGCTGGAGAATTAAATACACTTTGGTCAACAACTGAGGAAAATATCTGAATCCCTTATTGTGTCTGGATTGTTTTCTCAGACTAAGTACTGTACTGTACTAAGGTACTTTAACTATACGTGTTTATCTGTATTTATTTCCAAAACACCAAATTCAACTTGGTTTCAAGTCATAACATGTGGGGAATTGGTTTTTATATCATTTTAGAATTTTTATAGTCTAATCCAAATATCCTCAAAGTGGAGATACACACTTATTTGTTTTGACTTTATACACTTGTGAAAATGTTACTTTTAATACTTGTACATGAGTTAAACTCTGAATACTTAAGAGTAAAGTAATATTCTCTCTGAGCTGGCACGATTGCAATCCAATGACATATCATCTTCATCGCCTACAGGTCTTCTCGATATCTTTGCCAGTACACGTCCAGCCGTCTGGCCCTAAGAGAAGTTTCACATGGACAGCTGCAGACAGGTTCTTGGCCTCAGACACTGCTACAGAAAGATACCACGGAATACTACACCATGTACTCTACTCCCACAGGTCATTGTTTTACTGCCTGGTATAATGTTTAACCTCCCCCACCTTCTTAATCATCCACTAACCACCACCTCCCCCAACATCTCCTGCTTCACACTGATTGGCCAGAAAAGGATCACCCGTATCAGAGCTTTGACATCACACACACTGTGACACACCCACATGGACAGGCACTCCCAAACACACAGGCACACATAGTCTTCCCTTGCAACTGCACTCTCAGTAAAAGGAAGTGCAAATGAATTGATATTTTAAAAAAAATGTTATCACAAACTAAAATGAAAGTAGGAATAAAAGTGTACAGGGTAGTAATCATACAACACACCCTCCATATTTCATTACTAAGTTTCTAATCCAGATTGTGTCTGAATTTATAACAACGTATATAGGAAATCAAATTACAAATTAAGTTGGTACATTTGTTTGTTTTCAAATTTCTTTCAGTGTGTTTGGAGCAGTGTTGTTACTTTAGCCATACTTAGATAGTGTTCAGTTCTGTCCTGTATTTTTGTCTGTGTTTTATTAACTCATTCATTCAGCCATAAACGACTATTGAGGACGTTTACAATGGTGTTTAAATGCAAAGCCAAAAAAACCACATTTTGCACGTTTCTCCCTAAGATTCTCTCTACATCTAAACTGGAGGTTTTTGAAGAAACCTTTTTTTTTCCTTCTTTTTTTGCTGCAGAAGCTTTTTTTCCCGTACAGATTGTAGTTTCCAGAGTGCAGAGTTTACTCTGGGACATTGACTTTAGGTGGGGAGGAGACTGAAACACAAGCCCTCTCTGCTGGAATGTGACGTGATCTCAGCATTTCAGACTCCTCTGAGCCGTTCTGCTGCACAAAGTTGTGTATGAGGCTGAGATCATTGAAACGCTGCAGAAATACTGCAGTTACACAGGCTAGAAAGAACGAAAGCCAATTTAACTTGATTTAAGCAGTATAAAGCTACCTCACAGTGGGCCATTTGTATTTTAAATGAGATCATTTTAGTAGTTAAAGTTTGAAAAGTGTGTGTGTTTATTGAGCGTAATTGAGTGTAAATGACTTATGAGGATGAATCATATGATGGTTAGGTGTGAATTTTCAAGTATCATTTTCTTGTCTTGTGTGAAAATACCGACTCATTTCTTGAAAATTGCTGAAGCAAGCTTTTGTTTTGGAAACAGACTATATGAATTTCACTGCTTTGATTGATTTTTCATTCTCACCTAAATCGGCAGTCTATAAGATTGTGTAGTAGGAGTAAATGAGGACACTCCAGGATCCTTTACCTGCTGCACCCGAGTCCTGCCCCCTCACCCAATAACCTGAAACATAATGTTGGTAAATATATGGAGCATTTACGCATTTGTTACATATCCCTAGCTACCAGTACTAGTGTGGTCCTAATGTCCACTAGTTACTGACATCTGAAACCATGGCTATGGAATAAATGCTCAAAAGGCTTTCCATATAAATGGGACTCAAAGGGTTTTCCCAAATCAAATTCTGTCAGTAGAGGGCGCTGTAGGGACGTTTTCCACCGAACTGTATGGAATCTTATACGGTCTCAATCACAGACAAATAATTTCTATTTCTTCTATAATTTCATCCAAAATATGCAAAAAGAAAAAACAGATTCTTGAAATAAACAAAGCAGTATTGTTTTCTCATAGCAGATATTTGGATGTTAAGCTGTCAACCATCCATTTGAGACTAGTTTGTATTTGTTCCTATCAGTATATACACTGAATATCTTGACAAAACAAATGACAGTGTTGAAAAGAATATGTTGATTGATAAGATTATTTCATCTGGATGAAATCATTTAGAATAAAACCTTAACAGTCGTAAGGTTTTTGAGAAGTCTGAAAGTGTGAAAGGGAAACTTCTGTGTCCACTCCTTAAAAGGAACAAGGAAATGAACGAGTCTTTTCAGCACATGGTGATTAAACTGATATTGTCAGTTCTGGGAACAAGTCCATATAGGCATTGAAATTGTATATTCAATCGTCCTTTTGCATTCTTTGGTGTAATGTTTATCATACGAGGCTTTCTAATTCAGACTGAGAGCTTTTTCATGGGGGTTTTGCGGTTTTTGAGCCTAATTGAAACCAACATGACACATCACATCCAATCTGACCCTACAAATATCTGGTATTCAGTGCCTGAGAAAGTATCATGTGATAATTGGTGCGACTGTAAGGTTTTAGCAGGATTCTTTGGTTTGAGTGGTTCATAGGCTATGGGAATTATCAAATCTCACCAATCTGCTGACACAGGCAACTGTTAACCCCTTACAAGACCTGACCCACTTTCAACCCCCTTTCTTCATGGCTTTGGCACTGCACAATATCCAGTCTGTGTCATACTCAATAATGAGTTTATTGTATTCAAGACACTGACATAGACCCATGATAGATGGACACGCTGCCACTTATTGCTATTGGCAGAAATACAGATAAGATCAATTCATCTCATGTGGTCAGCCAACTAAAATAACAAAGTGTAAAAACAGTAAATGTCAATATTAGACATCCACGCAGTTCATGGCTCTTAGGCAGCGATACAAAAATATGTGCTCTACAATCATTTAATTAAATACATCCCATTTTGCGCCCGTCCAAAGAACAAAAGTCATATGTGCCCAGAAGCAAATAGAAAAACAAAAAATTCTAAACACATTGGACTTCCATTCTTGATTTATCTGACAGTAGATTTTGGGGTCCTTGCAATAGAGGAGAGTCTGAGCTTTTCTGCTGCTCAAGCCATCTGCAGTGCAATCGCTCCCCCTGTAGGCAATTCTTTGGTATAAACCTCAGACTTATGGTTCTCAATGTTGAGCTGATCCAAGATGTGCAAAAGATAATTATAGGTTGACTTAAACACTATATTGTTAACTATATTCAGGCTGTTTCTGAGTGTGGTTATAATGGGGCGGCATGGCTTAGGTGGTAGGGTGGTCGCCCAGTGATCAAAGGGTTGCCGGTTCGATCCCCGCCCGTCCATGTCGAAGGTCCCTGAGCAAGACCCTAACCCTGAATTGCTCCTGACAAGCAAGTGGGCCTTGCATGGTTACCTCGGCTGTCGGTGTGTGAATGAGTGTATGAATGGGTGAATGAGAGGCAAACATTGTACATCGCTTTGGATAAAAGCGCTATATAAATGCAGTCCATTCCATTTACCATCCATTAATGAACACTATTGTCCCACAATG
>OMNV01016093.1:124017-147601 GCA_900303265.1 Brotula barbata | reverse complement strand
TTAATTAGGTAGGGATAAAACAGCCTTTGACAATACATCAAAGAATGGCATGATGTGCCTGTTAGGGCTCCAGTTCTCTATCAGTCAATTAAATTTTCATTGATTACCTGGCACAATTTGTTCTCGCCAGCAAGACCGGGAACACAAGCCATTTATTAAGCACGTCAGCTAACCTAATGGGACAGGGCTCAAAGGCTACATATACACTACAGGTCGTGATTCAATTTTCTGCTGATTTATCATTTGATAGTCTTTGATAGCCTTTACATCTTGTTTACATCTGGTGTTACTGTTTGCACAGCTGAAACAACAAATGACTGTCTCCGTAGAGGAGATTGTGTTTTTACCAGACGCTGAGAAAAAGCATGAGGCACCCCAGGTTTTTGTCGGTTTATTTAAAGTTCATTTATCCTCTGACTATTAATAGGTGCCATTTGAAAACTAGTGTTTTCTTATGAGAAATAAAGCAAATAACTATTATAATATGCTGTTTCTGCTGTTCTTTTCTATGCGGGAGCCACCTTGCAGCCACATATACGATGATGAAGAAGAAGAAGAAGAGACAGCAGTTTCAAAGGTATCTGTGTGAAGCTAAAGTGTTATCTTGGCTTTGGCAGAGGTGTGAAGGTAAGCTCTAATGAGCGATGGTTTAAGAAAGGCACAAGGTTTCAGATTTGTCTCACAGTCCCCTTCTTTCTCTGCAAACATTTTAGAGGCAGCTCAGTTGTAGCTGTTGTTTTCCATTTGCAGACTAATGTAAAAATCCCAGCTCAAAGTGAAGTTCCTTATCGTAACACTGAGTCTGAGCGTTTCAGAAATGCATCCTGATCCAGTCGCGGAGCCGCCCACATGCTTCAACATTTTCAGGCATTTTCAAGCTTTCAATTATTGAGGACAGATCTGAGATGCTCCTCTGGTGTCGGTAGATCTTTGACAAGTCCCTGGAACAGCAATAAACAATGGATAATGAGAGCATGAGAGGAGTTAGATGTTACAAAAACAGCACTCCTCAACATTTTTTTTTTTTTGTAACTTCTTGCATGTTTTAACCTCTCGGTTCTACTTTTACCATGTGTTAAATGAGATTTCATGACCACTGATTTGGCGCTGGTCTCTTCCTAGGTGACCAAATTGGTCATTGTGTTGTGTATTGTGTATGTGTGTGTGCGCCACATTTATGGAATTCATGCATCATGGCCTAAATCCTTCTGTGATACTACTTCTGTGCATATAGTACTCTAACTACATTAGCTGCCATTTGCTTCCCGCCAACACTGAGGAAATGACTCACTTTTCAGACTGAAGTGTCTCATAATTACTCTCCAACTGCAGTATGAGTCGTGTACTATGAGGTATTACACAAAATCCCCATACTCAGCCATATACGTTTATTCTAGAGCTTTGTCGCACACGTGGCCGCTGCAGCCATCGCTCTTATCCTTTACACCATCTCTGATGGTGTAAATGATCCGATTGGGGTTTGTTCACTACAACTGTACAAATAAACAGTACTGATGTCATCGCTTTTTTACAGCCGGTCTCTGAGCAGCAGCCCTCTCTGCTTCCCAGCATGCACAGCTTGCTTTCATCCCCAGCTGTGTCTGGCAAAAGTTATCAGTGCACGACCTGCAAACTGTAAGTCTTGTCCACATAACAAGCATCAAACATTTTCATGGATAACACCCAAAGATGTTAAAAGCGGACAGAGATATTTCCCATGCTTAATGTTCCGTCTTCTGCGGTGTAGAAACATTCATTTTGAATCAGACGCCTCAAACTCCAGACGACCCCGTGCTTGTTTATTCAGTCGCTCCAACACAGCCCGAGTCCTCCCACCTTCCTGCATTTGTCCGTCCAGCTTTTGACCCATAAGGCCTTGCTGACAGCTGCTGCAGGCCTCCTTGTAATGTCCATGGGTTTGAAAGAAAATAATTCTTGGAATACATTTTATTGGACGTCAATGAGTGCAATCGTATTTTTAGAAAGACGTTGTTCTTAATTTTGCACGATTATGAATTAATAATGAGGCCTTTTTGTAGCTGATGACATACACAGTACATGCCTGAGTAAACAGTTTGTAATCACATAAGGACTTTTAAATAGTAATCTACCCTAATATCATAATGTGGTCTTTACATAAAGTGATGTCAACTCATGATTTTGTCCGCCCTGTCCGTTTGTCCATCCAGGACTTCACTCCAGAGTGACGTATTCCAGCTATTGTTGCGATCGCCGCAGGGATGGATGAATTGATTGTCCGGTGTGTAAGATTGTATGATAGTAAGTCTTTGATAGAACATTTTCCAGTAATTAGCTGTCTTGCGTCATAATTGGGATCGTTAATTGTAAATAACATCGTCTTACAACTTCACACATCCACAAACCTTTGACATGGTAGCAGTCGTCATGGCAGTAGTAGTAGAATAAATTATATTTATATGACATTCTTGCGCAGTACTGTGTGAAATACTACACTCTTTGGATTATTTCACTCTCGATAGTATTAGTGGGTGGTAAACCTTTGGGACACTACAAATGCCTAATAGGAGGCTAATGTTAGCATTCAGCAATTTCCTGTCTTTGCGTGCTGCAAGCAATATTACATTTATGAGTTCCGTGCACAGAAATGGCCACATCTTACTGGGAATGAGTTTTCGCTATGAGGTGCCAAGTTGTGACATTTTTGGAGAGTGTCATTAAAACACAACGCTGGGAAGCAGGGAATTTATGTTTGTTGTTAACAATAAGACTATGCGGATCAATAGTTTACGGCAATATGGCAATAATGTTAATGTTTAATATGCAATTTTCATACATTTACAAGGAGAACTAGAAGGCAGCATCCAGCAGGTCTCCCTAGGTATTGATAAACGGCCAGTGTGTTCGATTTCTAGGTGAGGGTTGGAAATGTCGTTTACAGAGAGATGGTGTTTTTTCTGTGAACTCAAGAGGAGACTGAGAGTTTCATGAATTTAATTAGAGAAGAGGAACTTTCAGCTTTAGTAGATAGAAGGGCAAGTGCAACACAAGAATTTAGCAAGAACTGCAAGAAGCTATGACCGGCAGGCAGCAAAGGCCATGAAGGCCTCTGCAAAGCCAAGGAATGCAGTAAATATGGTGGAAGAGGAACATCAGTCCATGTTAATCACATCAAAAAGATACATTGTCATCTATGTTGCTTTATGCTGACAGCCAGCCCCAAGTAAAAATAAACAAATAACACAAGCGAATATGAAGAACAACACATTGCTGCTTTTACGTGTATCACAATATTTGCGAGGAAACCTGCTCTTGTAACAGTATGAGCTGTGTCATCTTTTGAATACAGTAATTACTGTCAGCAGACTATAAAATAATGAGTGTAATCTCTCTCATCAAACTTCATTATGAATCTACAAAGTGAACAATAAGCCTGTCAAGCAACTGCAAGAAAGAAGGAGGAGAGAGCGAGAGAGAGAGCGAGAGAGAGAGAGAGAGCGAGAGAGAGAGGGCCATACGGGATGTATTCATTGCAAGCAATCTGATGTAATGCTGGAGGAGACGGCACATTGGCAAAGCGTTTGTCTGGGTTCATTTTAACTCGGTTACCCCTGTGTGCGCTCCAAATGGGGCCTGGGAGCATGTGCTCTCCTCAGCTCACAGCTGAGGCTTGAACTCTAATACATCACAAGCCTGAAGACCAAAGCAAATGGGCGTCAGATCAGAGCGCTGTGACCCTGCTGGCAGTGTGTCCTTGCATCTAGTCCACCATTTTTAGCACCACACCACATCATATAAACAACCAGACATGCATGCATCCTGCCACTATCAGTCTGCGCATTTCTGTTGGTTTGTTTTGATTGACTGGTGCTGCGCCTGGTCCACAAATTTAAGTTTTTTGAAGAATTGTGATCAATTTGATGTGTTGCACATTAGCTGCTTTTATTAGAGTAAAAGCAAGTTTTACTCATCAACACGTGAAGACGTCTATGAAGGCTTTTGTACAAAATCCCAGAGCCTTACCGTTATAACACATGGGTTATAACCTCATGAGGGGTTACACAATTTGCTGCTGAAGCCTAGAGGCAGACCCTTTAGGAAAGTCAAACCCCTCTCCCCCCTCCAACCCTGTGGGAGCGGCTTGAAGTGTTCCTTTTGCTATCATAAGACTTGAAGTCTTCGCACAGCCCCGACTCCAGACATTTTTACAAATGTATTCACATGCTGAATACTGCTCCATCCTGATAACCAATAAACTGAATATAATGTATAAAATTGATGACGCCTTCCTTTTGCAATGACAACACACATTCCAGAGGTGCCAAGGGCTTTGCAAGTTGTAAAAGATGGCCACAGTGATTATACTTGCTGGCTGTTATCCATGATACGCATGATTGTGGCTTTAAAGTAATTAGGCACCCAGTCTTCTCAGACTCTCACATCATCCCAAACATGAAAAAGATGTTAACTGGAAATCATTTGGCCTCAGGTGATGACATCATATCAGCAGTGGAAATTTTTTTAGCCAGCCAAGAAAATGACTAATATGAAACTGGGATGAAAGTGTTGGCAGAGCCATAAAGTGTGTCAAGTCAGATGGAGATTTGGTTAAAAAATAAACAAGTGCAACATTTCCAAAATAAATCTTTCTCCATTTTTTTTCTTCTTCTCATCAATCAATCCTCGTTTATATATCCTTCAACCAAAGCCAACCGAATTCACCTGGCTTGTCACAGGGCTCTTTTACAATCACACAGGACACCCACCAACATTAACACGTCCTCTCTGAATAAACACTTTATACCCCCATCAGCTCAACATTTTACTTTCACTGCGAGTAAAAAAATAAAATAAAAAAAAAGAAGTCCTTTCAGGGTCTATTTCCAAACGTACTTCTTAGGTTCCTTTTTAGGGGCTAAGAGAAGAAACCTTGGCAGGGCACAGTTTTCCATGAGGTCAGTAAGCAAGGCATTCCAAGCAGAGTGTGAGATCCCTGGGAGGGTTAGCTAATTAAATAAATCACGTGATTTATGTACCTGACACAGTTGATACGGGCATGTTACAAAACTCACAACACAGCTGGACTAAAATGGAGTTTACATTCACAGATACAGTACACAGGGGGGAAGGAGGAGGAGAGGGGGGTAAAAAAATATAGGCGATGACCAGAAGAGAGAGAGATAGACACAAAATTGTTGACACAAAAGGAGTCAGAAACGAGGGCATTTATAGCTTTAAAGCTTGATTTAGAGGGAAGGAAGTCTTTAATTTGTAGTCATTGCTAATGTAGGAACTCCGAGTTGGGATTTATTTCCGGGCTTTTAGGAGGTCAGCTCAAATAACGGACATGTCTGTTTCAAGAGCTCCATTTGGGCTATCTGCTTTAAAAGTGTATCTACGTAGACATGGAGAGAGAAAAGGAGTCGAGAGAGAGAGAGAGAGAGAGAGAGAGCGAGAGAGTCATGTTGTGTAATGAGACACTGGACTTTTAAATATTTTGGAGGGGATTAAATACTTGATCCCTGTAGTAAACAGCTGGCAGGAATACACAATGTAAACACATCTGCCTTCGTCTGCCAAGAACGATGATATTATTTCCAAACATGGACAAATCTATAGTATTATGACGTGACAACATTATTGCCATGTTAGCTGGATTCAGCATAACAGATTGTTGAGGGATTACAGTCAGATTGAGCTTGAAAACACCCTGCTCTGTCAGGACAGGCACAAAATCCTGCAATCTGCAACAGGGTCTAGGATGAAAATATTATGGTATGTGACATATTGGGTCGGACTCAGACAGCACTACTGAGATACAGATTCAGTTTGGCTAGCAACTGTGTGTCATAATCTGCTCAGTCTGGATTGAACCTTAAACAAACAGTGCCTAAAATGAGCTGAACACAGCAGTGTTAATGTGAGCAGGGTGCACATTAACCAGGTGAAAATAACTAAAATACATCCCCTTGAAGTTTCAATGCCTTTAATGAAAGTAAATGATATGAAACCATTTTCCTTTTACCCACTGATAGATGTACTGATATGATTCTAGAAAATTGAACTTTAAATGTGTTTATATTGGGGCCTTTTTTGCTCTAAGAGCAGAGAAGCAGAGATGCACTTGGATCTAGGCTAGGAACTGGGCCAAATGTAAATCAGGAGACAAATCCTAAAATTCACACACTATTAACTGCTTTTGATCCATTTGCACACAAACACATCATTTTGTTTTTGCCATGCTGAACATCGATGAGGCAGCTATTAGCATAGAACGTAAACACTTTCCGGGTGTTAGCCCTGACACGTTGGATCAGTCAGCATAAGAGAAACTACATGTGAAAACTGTACGGCTGGCTGTCATTGAAAATGAAAAAGCTGCTGTAATTTGATGTGGTTATTTCATGCCTGTCTTATGATATCTGCTAATGTTGAATTTTTATTTATTTTTAAATAGCTGCTGCTCCTCTGGCTCCTTTCTGACATTCTTTTCATAACTCAATCTATCCTTCCTCCTCTTCTTCCTCAGACCTTACTCTAATTTTCTACATCATGGCCTGAGCACAGTCACCTTCCATTGTCACCTGACTCCACTGATATGTAAACACACTCTGTCCCTCCTTCGGCACATTCAGCTGCTCTCAAAGAACAGATGCTGCCCAACACTGAAATCTAAAATGCGCCGCTGTGGGGAGTCACTGTCTATCACACACAGATCGGTTTACACAGTGAAAAGGAAGACAATATGGAACAACCGTATTAAATATAAAGACAGAGTGGTTCAAAGATAAGCATCAGTGCCTGGTTGCATGTATCATTTTAATTAACGTCTGTACATTGAAATGCACTTACTGCATTAATAATAATGAAAGCCAACAGAACCTCACGCTGTTTATACAGGATGGTTCCATGCATGCTCATCACAGTCTTTGAACCTACCCTTAAGACCATTAACAGATTCATGTGACCTCCAGAGTCTGGCTGTGTTTATATATATTATATATTTGTCTACTTCGTCCTCTCGCCTGGAAAGCTTCAGCACGTTCTGAGCAACAAGAGACGATGACAGCCATCTCTTGTTGCTCCTGGATCCAAGGTAATAGGCATAACTTCCAAACGACCTCAACCTCACTCAGATTGTCACCATGCTCTTTATCTTGGATGACTAGTACCATCATCGTCACAAGGACCAGTGGAAGTCTCTCCGTTACGTCCCTCCACGAACCTGCTGCACTCAGAAAGTTATTCCTCAAAACAAACAGAACTGAATCAGTGAATGTGGGAGGTTTAGTGTGTGAATATAAGCTCTCAGTGCAAGAAACAGTGTAGATAAGTCCCCTGATCTCAAGTACTTGGTTTCCTGTCAGATGGTTAGCAACTGTAGGAAAGAATTCAGATTTGGCCAGAGACACAATTGTGTCCTCCACCTTCCATTTCAAACACCGTGGTGGACTGTCACTGGAAGAAATGAGTATAATAACCCTTCAGGACACTCTTGAGAGAGCTCATCCAAACCTTATTGTAGAGGTTTCAGGGAGAACCACATCTTGCAAAGAGTTGTCTCCACTGATTGCAAACTGTGGATCTGGGCTACCGCATAATGACTTACAAGCCTGCTACTCTCTCCAGATGAGATGATGAGACCTCACAAGAGGAAGCACAGTTCTTAAAAGAGGGTCTGCTGAGTGAGGGTAGACAGAGGAAGGCCGACACCAGTTGTTCCTTTGTCACCTTCAGACCTTGCAGGTACCCTCAAGCCCGTAACATTAACAGCAATCCTTGAGCCTTGATCCAGTAATGTCCATAGACTCAGACTGCTGCCCTAGATGAGAGGAATCGAGTTCTCCTGATTCTCCCGTATCCTCAAGACACCCATCATCCTCAAAAAAGGACAGGACCCCTGAGTGAAAAGTGAGAGGATATCTGGGTCTCCCCCTGTTCCTCTCGACAAGTGGGCAACTCACCAGCTGGGCATTATCCTGCTCCACGCCATATGCAGGGTGTGGAGAAACCATTCGATCGTCGGGAACCAAACCTCCTGCATTTCCACATAATAAGCCGTTCAAATCGTACTTGCCCATACATGATCTCAGATAAAGAAATGAAAGAAAAATGGAAGAGAAATGCAAAGGGAAAGGGCGTGTTCACCTGACAGACTGATAGAGGCTACCAGGTGAGGTACTGATATTATAAATATGTCATAGATAGGGACAATACATCTTCATATCTCTATCTCTCTCAGTGTGGTTATAGAAAAGTAATCCTATATTAATCTGAGATAATTCACTAAGGTTGCAGCTCTTACCCTTTTGTCTTCTCTATAAATTGAAATTAAAAATTCCAAGATGACACAGTGGGTACATACTGGAGCCATGAATCTCCACCATCTGGCTTTGAACTTTGACTGTGACTGTACTCGCTGTGAAGATATCGTGTGTCATGTCACGTGACACCTGAGACAAATGGTGGTACCTGGCACAATGACCAGGAGTTTCAGATGCAATTAAAAGTAATGGATCTTATTAAGGTGTTACATGAACCCTGACTGTGCTCCTGATCCTCCTGCTGCTTCTCCTGCTCTGTACTGTACAAGATCTTGTTTGTTGTTTGTTTATCTATAATATGCATCCAGCTGGTTGCATTGTGAAAAGCTTTTTATCATTATTATTTTTATTTTACCAATTCAATTGTATT
The DNA here is from genome assembly GCA_900303265.1 of Brotula barbata. Classification (NCBI taxonomy): domain Eukaryota; kingdom Metazoa; phylum Chordata; class Actinopteri; order Ophidiiformes; family Ophidiidae; genus Brotula; species Brotula barbata. The sequence continues at coordinate 138,928 of OMNV01016093.1, read as the reverse complement.
ATACAGTATTTAATATACATGCAATTAGCAGAAGAAAAAAAACAGACAGCTTGACTTTGTTTCAAGCGCAAGTGTGTTCTGCTGCACCATGATAGCAACGTGCCAGCAATTTGCATTGCCTGTCTTCATTTTAAGACCAACACGCCCATGGATGCACAGATGGGTGCAAGCGCATGTGCTAGATACACAACATGGGCGCCGGGCGTGCAATGACAACTGTGTAGCTGGTACGATAGCAATGGTGCTCGAATAAGACACGTTGCCTGACCTTGACAAATATGTTTGAACACAACACGCACTTCAATCCAACGTGTAATGAACATAAATGTACAGACACAGGATGTCAAGTGTTACATGTTTGGGGAAAAAGTAACTCTACTGTGTGTGGTCTCCTTGTCACCTTGGTGAGGTCAGCGCTGCCTCAGGCTGCCCATATGGAATGAGGAGACAGACACAGCATCATCTCCACCTCCACTCAGTCTGTACATTCACCTCAGATTTCGTGGGTCACACACCATCTGAAAAGCCATCCTTCGCATTTCTTTTAACTCACTTGGAGAACTGGACAGACAATATTTATTGCATCAACACGCTTTTATTTTCCTTCATGGAGAGGTGTTAAGATATTGTGGTCATAAATGATGACGTGCCACCCTCCTTTCACTGATGCATCCATTCTCTAAACTTGGTCATCCTGTGCAGGGCCACAGCGGGCACAGACAAAAGGCCCTTGAACAACCTTGGCTAACCTTGTACACACGGGCGTCTAAAAGGTTTGTCTAATGTGTGGCACATTTGTGAATTACGATGTGTTACACGTTGATGACACTAGTTGGTTGAGTATTGTTTCGATACCCCCCTAAATCCCCTGGATGTGTTTTCCACCGTCAGAGACCCTTTGTGTGAGGAGACACATCATTCTGACAGCCATCATGTTAAGATTATTCCAGTGAAAATAGGTAGGCAACCCGTTTTTGTAGCCCAATGTCATCACAGGCACAAGCTTTTCCATGGATATTGAATGTGTATTCATAAGCCTGTGCTTCTACCTCGGGCCTCAGGGGTAAACAAAATTCACCTATCACTGTTATTGTTATTATCATAATGCTCCACTGTGTGACAGTGCACTCTATTCAGGTTGGCTCTCTGAGAGATTAAGCAGATGCTGAAAATAAATTGCAAAATAAATTCCCCTCGGAGACCTTATACATAAGGCGGACAGGCTAGTGACTCTGAACTGTCACAGTGAATCATTCCACTACACTGCAAAAACAGGAGGTCATGATCTCCTTTTAACTTGGTTCAGGTTTTCTTATCCAAGGAAAATAATAATAAATAATAACAAATAAAAAAAACATGCAACCAATGAGTGTGTTTCGAACATGAAAGTATGCATAACCTTTTATCTCCTAGATGAACAGAATTAAAATTCTATTAAAATTTCAAGCACAATTAATTTCATTGCTAATGTGAAACTAATCAGGCTTAAATTAAGTTCATAGGTCAGATGTTAGTTGTTGGTCAGTGTGTTGTTTTGGAAAGACTGGCACTTCACACTATGTCATAAGTGTATTATTATCATTATTATGTGGAGTAGTAGTGAAACATGTTGTATTTTGATAGGTTTTCTATAATAATATTTAGTGCAGGATTTTTTGCAGTGCTCTTGGACCCCTCACTTCAATTGCAACGTCACATTTACGAAAGCACTCAGCATAATTTGTCTTTATGGACTCGGAGAAAGGTTGCTGCCGTCAGACACCAGTGAGTTGTGCGAAAACGAGTTCAGGTTGTTATGATAAGGACAGCAACGAAAGCTATCCATTTTTTACTCAACCATAAACATGCAGTGTTCCATTCTCACCTCTCACCTCAGTGTTTAGACGCTTTCCACACAGCTGAGGAGCCTACTGTGCTTGATGTGGAAAGATTTTTTTTCTTTATGTGAGAAAGCAAAGCAGAGTGCAGAGGTCTGAACCTCTGCACTGTCTCTGTGCACTGGGGAGATGGCTCAGTGCTGTGGGCATACAATCAACACTCAGGAGGCTGGCAGAAAGCAACTCTGTGAGAACTCTGCTTCATGACACTATGTTTCCCTCAGGGGACTTTCTCCACTCTGCTTTTGTCACTATCTATGTGTTGTCTTTTTTTATAACATTTTTTGCGTCCTGATGGTATAATGATGGCTTTCCTCATTCAAAATCATTTGGTATTAAAAATCAATATTTGCGGTTTGGCGGGTACTTGTTTCAAAAAGATTCAATGGCTGTATCATATGACGTTTCTTAGATAGTCCAGTGTTTGGTTTAGAGCATGATATATCGGGGCAGTCTATATTATCAGCTATCAAGCCTCAGTGAAAGGAATATGATACGGTTTGTCACACATTTCCATGTTCTTTATTTCAAATTGGTGTATTTTCAAACCTTTGTAATGTTTTTATATGCAAGATTATACATTTTATCCACTTGTACTCTTTTTTGCAACACTGCTGTGCACACTGAATAAAAATATTGACATTGAGTTTTTTTTTCTTCAGAAATCCCATGAGCCCACTGTTTTCTGATTGGTAATAAAGCAGCCAAAAGTAAATGTTTCCGTTTTTGTGCATAAAGTTATAAAATTTGTACAAACGTATACAGATTTGTCCTAACAAAGACAAGAGTTGTGCTGTTTGTTTTGTTGTGATTTACTACTTATTGAAATTCTACATGACATGATTTGTTCTGTTGTGGCTCTGCTTATATAATTCAGAAAAATTTCTTTGTCTCTCATCTGTAAATTTATTCTCATAAATCAAATTTATAGTTGTAATACAGAAGTTCAGAAAAACAGATTTTTTTTTAATAATTTTACCTCATAAAATGAGAAATGCGCACAAATGAAAAGTTTTTGCAAGATATCACGTAAAACCAAATGAACCAAATCATTCCTACGTGTATCAACTCTGGCATACGTCATTTCAGCTCATCATAGACTACGTCGAACCGTAACTGTTATATTTCAGTACAGCTTGTTCCTGTAGTTAATAGGTTGTAAGAGCATTAATCTCTGATAAAAGCAACACATTTTATTCAGTGATGATCAGAGACGCAATACAATACACAGACTCAACGGCAAATTGCCTCTGCTTCTGAAAATGTTTGACTGCTAATGGGGAAATTTACTATACGAAGCTCATTATATGTACATTTGTGTGAGTGCTGTGTGTGTCTCTATTACTATTCCACTCAAGTGCAACTGCTGCCCCACTAGAACTACAGCAAAGAGCCAAAGAGCAAAAAGATTCAGATTTTACCTGTTTTTAGAACTCCTTTTTTTCATTTATTTTGATTGCTGGATAAAGCTGCTGTGATGAAAAACTCTGAACTGAACGCTCCCAAGACTTTGTCCTTTTTCCCTCCATCCATCCATCCATCCATCACCCATCCATTTTCTAAACCGCTTAATCCCGGTCAGGGTCGCGGTGGCAACATGGCCCACAGAGCAGCCCTTGACGTCTCTTTCCCCAGCTACTGCCTCTAGACTTTCCTGGGGGATCCCTCGACGTTCCCAGGCCGGCCAAGAGATGTAATCTCCCCAGCGTGTCCTCGGTCTGCCCCCAGGGTCTCCTCCCAGTTCTTAAAGTTTCTTAGGCAGTTTTTTCTTGTGTTCAAATGGAGCTTTGGGCTGGGTTGGGAACCGTCATCGCTTTGAGACATTGTACAAGATATTGGGTTATACAAATAAACTTGACTTGGCTTGACCTCGCTGAAGAGGAATTCTAGGCATTAACAACTTGGATCTGGCCTGGGTCTTAGGATCCCCAGGATGAGCTGGAGGTCAGGGCTAAGAAAAGGAACGCCTGTACTACTTAGCATACGCTGTTGCGTCCAAGGCCTGGACACACATGTGAAAAATGGATGAGTGTATGGACATCTACAGGATCCCTCTGATGTGGTTCTTATAGAGTTCAATTACTGTAGATCAAAAAAGTAATTTATAACGGTACGATAATAACAACAGTAATAATTGGACACCAAATGGACTTAAAATTCACTATTTTCACTACACAATCTGTTTCCAAACTGTTTTCAAGCTGTTATTTTGCCTTTTGGCGGATAGTTTTGCTTGATTGTGGCAGATTTTGTTAGATTTAACTTGTTTCTAGAAAGAGGTTTCTTGGAAGTGTGGGATTTGACTTCAAAAAGACAAAGTAACTGCAATAGACTATGGCTTGAATGTCATAAATGTGTGTGTTTGATTAGCGACCATGAGGAAGAGTTTGTATAAATCCTGAAATTTCCTTGTAAAGCTTTTCTAATTCACATCCCACTACAAAAACAACAAGCCACAATCGTCAGTCTTATTACCAGGTTCCTGGAATCATATCATAACTGGCTGCACTGAACAAGTTTCCAATACCTTTCCTTTTCAGGTCAGAAGAGGAGAAACTCCATCTGTGACTCAGCCGTATGCCAGAAAAAAAAAAGCCTCATGACAATTTTACAACCACACGGAGCCTCATATTACAGATCTAGATTTCCTCTGTGCCACAGCCGGTGGTCCACAGCTAGAGGTGGAATATAAATAAGTACATCGCTCAAGTTCTGCATGTACGTGGGCACAATTTACAGAAAACTTCTACAATACTTGAGAAAGTTGTTCAACACACTGTGTGTGTGTTATATTCGAGTGATATATCAAACGCATAGTTGTAGGTTTGGCTTTGATTAAAGGCCTCATAAAGCTTTAAGTTCCAGTTCAAAGTCCAAAATTTCCATTGATACCTCATATTGCTAAAAAACTATGGATTATTTTAAAAGATTTTAGAATCACAACGTCTCTAGAAGGTATCATCTATGCCTTTTTTATGTGGCATACTCAATTATTGATTGGCTACTAATGTGAAAAGGGCCATTAGTCATATAAATAACCCAGAACTGTTCGGAATACAAGCGACGACACGACTGTTGCCTGTGTTCAACCGGGCAGGTGCTGGTCGTTTTTGTGTCCCTGCGGCTACATGTTCCTCCATCTAGTCGGGTTTCCTCACAGGTCCACAGATCTTAGGTAAAAATGGAGTATCTAAATTGAGTGTAGGCGTGAATGAGAGTGTGATTGAGGTGTCTATCTCTAGAGTGCTGACCTGTAGTACCCTGTCTTTCAGATTCTAAAAACCTTTCTACTGATAGAACAACTAAAGAACAAAGGCCAGCCTTTTACAAACTGATAGAACTATAAACTAAACACTTGTAACATTTTCAATAATTTGATAACTTGTCACTTATCGGCTTGAAAATATGAGTTATAGAACAAGACCCAGTATTTCATCTAAAGCAGGATGCTCCACTCTGTTGTTTGGCAGACAGACAAACTACCAAACTTTGGAGGAGGCTCAGTACTTTTGATTTAGTTGGTGTTGCTTAAATGGCGTGACAGGCCAGACAATTATTAGAGCAATAGCATCAAAACAGCTGAAAGATACTAAGATCATTTAAGATGGTTAAAACAGGGACGTAGAAATGATCATTTTGTTCTAATGGTGCCCCCCTCAGAAATACGCGGTCCTTGGATGTTAAAGTTATTGATGTCACATGAATGGACATACAAACTGCTTGGCAACAGGAGATTGCAGGGTAGATGTCAACAGACTCCAGCATGATGAGTCACCTGACTGAAGGTGTGAACAACTCTCAGCGAATAAGGCTTCTTTTACACCCTGCGTTAAAGTGTGATCTCAGCATCTCAGCATGTGTTGTCTGGAGATCAGGGAGCTTCAACCTGATTTGGCCCAGGGCCCGCTTTCCTGACTCAGATGCACCCTGGGGACCTCTAATGTAGGAGGTGGGTACAGAGGCTTAGATGAAGTTTTGTCTTACCTATTAATCCCATTTCGGGGGGTGGTGAGTTGCTCACCATCTGTCTATTCTTGTCAGTACAGTGGTGGACAGGAACGGTCTCATGTCACTTCCTGGCTCCAGTCTAGCCCTGTACGCTGTACTTAGTCTCCATGTATGCCAAAGTGGAAATTCCACTCTCACAGAGGGGATTACGAATAAAAAGAATTCGATATTTGTACTTCTTTTGGCAATGCAGTGACTTTACTGAAGTCATTGTCACAGCAAATGACCACCAAATACAGTATATGCACACACCTTGCATAAACCTCTGTTTTCATTTTCTGGATGCTGCCTGATTTATTTTCAGAAATCAATACATGGATCAATGCTTAGTATTTTTTTTTTTGGGTATAAGGGAGGAAAAGCGCGACATTAGGATGTCAATCTAAAGAAAAACAATCAATTGCATGCATATTTCATGTATTTTGGGACAGCAATCTTCACCCTGTCCTACATAAAGTCACTCAGTATTCTTCACACAGTCTTCTTTATGGGCATATTTTGTCCGTGCAGTACATGGGGCACATGTCAGTTAATCTCAAATTTCCACTGGAAGGATTAGGACATTAATCAAGCACTTCTTTCCAACCCTCACTAAAAGCTTGGGGTTAGGGCGAGGTACATAATTCACTAGTCCCAGCCGTGAGATTATAGTCATTCTATCATTCACAGAAAAAAAATGTGAACAGAGTCTAATTTCTGGTCAAATAAATGTCACCGAGCGGGAAGAAGGACTGTGTTGTACACATCAGGCGGTGTGTATTTATATCCTAGAACAACAAATGAGATTCAGAGCGCCTACAACTGTGTACTATTTTATTTGGTTAAAGTCCAATCGGCTCTGGCTGGATTACGAAGCCTAATACATACAACGTTGTGTTATGTTTAGTGAGACAGGCGAGCACTCAACTTTCCTTTGAGGCAACCGTGCATAAAGCAGACGTACAATAGGTAAACATTCCCTGGTCATGTGAACTGAGCAGGAGCAGCAGTGAGAGTCACTTCTATCAACATTCTCAGACATTATTCCTTCACATCCAGAACATCAACAAACTTCCTCAGCCAATAAAAGCTACAGTTGTTTCATCGCTTCTCTCTAAAGCCACCCCTGGTCCAGCTCCGCTCTCTGTTGCTAACAATAAAGTCCTGTACGATTTCAATTTAAGAGCCAGGCCTGGAAAGTACACGCTAATTTCATTAGGCTCTGTCACGCGTTTGTGCTGGTGTGGAAGATGTGTTTGTTTTCTTTTACTTAATAGCTCTGTAATGTTAGCCAGCCAAGCTCATTCCAATTTTAAAAATGATCATACTAAAGTTCACATTTGCACTCTAAGTTCCATTTGGAGCTCATTAGGGTCCTCAGTACATTTAGACACATATTGGACAAATGAACAGTTACATTATCATTACAATTAAAATCATTACAATCCTCTCCGTGAGGAAGTCATGTTTACATAATCTCATACACCTGTGGGGGTAAGATTTTTTTTTATGTTGGCTTGCATTTGTGAGCTACAAAACAGCACAAATATCAGGATGGCATATTTTGGCTTAAGTAACAATCTTGGCTTTTCCTTCCAAACTTCAAAGGTCTTGTAAACATCTTGATGAATGAGTGGATGCAAAGATCGATCTAAGTGTGGAGGAATGTGTTACAGCAAAGGTTTTTCTGGAATGAACATAGTGAACCCTGACCTTCAATGATATAGAAAGATAGACGTATACTATATATTTGTTTGTGGATTAATTCGCTGCAAGGAGAAATTGCAGCAGATGAACAGGAGATAGGCCGACATGTAGCTCCACCAGCTAAGAGGGCACGTTGCAAGGCTGTTCTTCAAGATTTAACTGCCTGCCAGATGTTTTATTTGTTGTGTTACTTAACACTCATAACCAATTCCTGCTCAAAATTACTTCCTTGGTTGTGGGCGTTTGATACATATGCTTGGAACATCAATTTTATTGTGTGATTTCCTTTTATCATTATTGTTACAAATCCTGAAAATCACGTTTGATCACAACTTGATTATGAATGGTTCGCAATATGTTGCATCTGTGCGCCTCCTCCATTGGTGCACTGCATCATTTGGCATCAATTGGCGTCTCGTCAATCAGTTTTCGAGTGAAACTCTCTGGCACAGACAAAATTACAGGCTGAGTGAGAGACGCCTTGTGTTTGCACTTCTCTGTAAATATTCATATGTTGACCAAATCGAAATTTGTGCAGCAAACAGCAAACATGATCGTCAGGTATTGTTATTTTTACTTGTTAACAGCCAAAAGACTTACAAGGTGAGCAATTTTCAGCACTAACCGATTGTGTCTGTTGAAAAAATTTGGCATAAACGCCAGCCAGGCAATAAAATCTCCAAGGAGAGCGATAAATCTTCTTACCTGGTGGAGCTCATGTTTGTGGATGCTCTGCCACTCATGCTGGGATCTACTTGACAAACATCCTGTCAGATTAGACCTGTCCTTCACCCAGTAAAGTAAGTCTTATTGGCTGTATACCACGTTGGGATAGGTACAGGAAATTGCTGTGGTAAAAGTGAAGTACCCATCGATGGGATTTCATCAGGCATCTCCAGCCGCCCCCTCAGCCGCTCCTGTCAGAGGACAGGAGAGACTACAAAATAAAGACAGGGAATTTACATAGTTTGGTTAAAATATTTAGAGGTGGAAAAAAAAAGCGTGCATTTTTAGAGGAGCAATTTTTTGCGAGGTATGCACAGGAGCGGATTGGGTGAAAACCTGACCACCCTCTTTTATTTGAAGAACTTTTTTTGCAAACCATGAATATGTCACATTACATTTACACGCGTGTTCACAATGCATGCAGAGGGCACTGCCTCACTGCACAGAGCACAACAGTGGGTTATGCAAGGTAATTTGCCGTGCTGTGAGTTTATGTAAGAGCTGAGCAGAGCTACAGTTACTTTATCCCCCAAATTACACAGCATCAAGTCCTACGCAGAGCTGGGATCTATTCACCCCGATTCAATTAAACTGTAAAGTGAAACGACCATTCAGTGGTTGATTATGTAGCATTCATTCTCATTTACTTCATTAAAGTTAGGGTTGTGAAACATTTTGGTACATCAGAAAAAGACTAAAGCTGAATTATTACAAAAATAATAAATATCTGCAGTCATTATAGTACACAAATAATCCAAAGACATCTGGCACATAGGGGTCCTCCCATCTCCAGTCCCCCAAGCAAAAACTTCCTGATCCATTTTGGATCACACGCCTACATGTGTGGAGGGGAAAAAAATCAAATCTATACAAATATATAATCATCTCTGCCAGTGCCATTGCCATCTACACATCATTGTTGTGACTCAGTGACCACAGCACAGGACAAGGAATCCTAATTCTCTACCTTAAAATATTTTATTTGCATTAAAACACACAGCACGTCCTTTCACACATTAAATCCCAACAGAAACACTCCACAAGTGACGGTTATATTTCCACAATGAAATATTTTTATTGCAATTGCCAATTTATTTGTATTTTCATCTTGTTTAATATTGTAATGGGGAGCTGAAGTATCCATCGCTCTCCATCTGATGATGGATCCTGTGTGCATGAGCTCGTAAGAGTTATTCTCTGCGCACTCAACCACTTATGCACTCACCTCTTAAGATGACTGAATAATAATGATGATACTAATGTAAGTAATTACCATTAATAATTCAGAATGTGCCCTCGTCTTATGTAGCTGCCAGAAATGAAATGATGCCTGATGCTGCCAAATGAAAGTTTGTGTCAAGGATAAAAATAGAAAATGTTCAGTTGTTTCACTTACTGCCAAACAGCATAAACAACACGTTTAGTGAACCAGAGAGGATTTGCTGAGCACAGCTGCTCTTTTTCAGGAACAATCTACACTGTAAAAAATACTCAGACACATTTTATTTTTATATGGGGTCAAGGAGTTTGAAACAAAATTATTACCCTTGCCCCTGAAGGGATGGAGTATTGTCAAGTCTTCTGTGTGTTGGTGTGTGTGATTGTGTGATTGTGTGCATGCCTCATAAACTGCTGATCATTGCAACATTTTCTGTCAAACACATAGTGGTGATGTCAATTCTAAGAATATTCAGAGAATGAGCTCCAGCGTAACATTCTACAATGTCTGGATGATGTCACATACTTATGTTTGTAAGCTGGTTGAAACAATCTCATTATGCCTTTAGCTCAAAGAAAATTTAACTTGTAGGATTCAATGATGGACAACATGACTTGACTCGAATTTTCAAGACTGTCTTGATTCCTGAAATAAGCAAAGTCATCTTATTTTTTTCTGTTTTGTTCTATAACAGATGATTGTAATATTAATGCATCTGACATTAAATCCATCTCTCAAACTTGCTTCGGCCCAGCTATCTTGAAGGAAATCTCACAATATCGTGCACACAATATGTTGCTTTTTGCGAAAAAGACAGACTTTACTGAAACAAGGATTTTGCTTCTTTTTTCAATATACTCTTTTGTGTCTACGTCCACATTAAATTTTTAGCAATGGCCATAATCTTGACTAGCCAAACTTTACAACCTGAGAAATAAAAAGCCATTTTCAACATCTATTCTTATTTCCTGGAAACCGGCTTTCATAGAGATATTATGAACCCAGGTAATGATGGTTGCTATGAGATACGGTCTAGTGATTCCCTCTTTCCGCACGGTGGCTGATTTTGCTAGCGTGTGCTAGGCTCGAACTAGCGCTAGAAGAAGTAGGATGTTAAGGGTGCTGCTATGTGGTCGTCATTTTGACAGTAGTAATATGGGTGAAGCAGATCAGAGCACTCTAAGGACGAAGGGCGTTCAGAAGTCATGTTATTCTTTGAATTCCTTGCAAAAATACGCTTAGACTAGCACACTAGCAGTAGACTCAAGTAATAAAAGTTGCATTACAGACTACACCATGGAAATGTTGTGGAAATGTTTTGAAATGTAACCAAATGAGTGAAGAAACCCTGTTAGGCATATAGGTGATCATGGCCTGTATGCATTTGTATTCAGTGCCTCTCTCCTCAGTCTTTTTTGATGTTCAAACAGTTAAGCGTGACTTTGGATTCATAGACGACAGACAATGTGCTTTTCTATCCGCAAACTGAGCTCACTTCTACTGAATCAACAAGAGGAAAACAGCCAAATGATCTCTGAGGAAAAACAATTTAACGGGAGGTGATTCATAATAATAAAAAACCAAGCAAAGCATGCTATTTTGAAGGAATGTTTTTTTCTAACTACAACCATATGGTGAATTTAAAGGGTGCTTTTGAAACAAGGTTTCGTTTATGAGTTTAAATGAATCGCTTTGAAGACGGATTGATGACTTCAGACAAAATGTCATAGGTCAATATCTTCAGTCCTAAAATATGGAAGCTGAACCTGCTCAGGCTCACTGAACAGTTTAGTTATCTGGTGTAAACACTCAGATACAGAGACTGTATCAAATGTATAAACAAAGCCAGCTGTCTATGAGGAATAACATAACCAGGGCTGCTTCACGTTTCTTAGAACCACTCCGTTATCTGGCCTCATCACGTGCCATGCAGCTCACCGTTTCAGGCTTTAACATCCTTTTTGTCTTATATTGAATCTTTTAAAGTCTTAAAATAACACTTATACTAAAATTATTCAACTCTTCCAAAGGTAAAAAAAGTAAGTAAGACAAACCAATAGGTCCTTAGCTCCCCTAAAAAAAATAAAAATAGTCTGTTTTCACTCAGTGTGTTCAATTGAGCTGTAGCAAATTATATAAATGGATGAATGAGTTTTTTGCTCACTGAATCATTGCAAATGTTTGACACGGAATGCTGACGCAGATCTTTAGTAAAACCATGAGCGAACAGGGGTGCACCCCTGGAGGGAGGTGAAAGGGTGAGCGTGTTGAGGCAGGCTGGTAACTGTGATCGCACCTGATTTTCTACTGAAAACAAAACCTCTCACTGAACTGCTAGGTTGCAAAGACCTCCCCTGATCTCCTGCCAGCTTCAGAGTACCTTTATGCTTTATTTTCCTCAGCACTTCCACGTACACATTTGGCAGAAATGTTATCCAAAGCACACTGGCAGTGGTACCTGTGCAAGGCACCAACCTGCTCATCCAGAACAATTAGGGGTTCAGTGTGTTGATCAGGTACCCTTTGACGTGCCAGGATGAGCAGGGGATCACAAGCAGCCTTATACAGTATATACTGTATAAATGTACTTATATTAAATTATTGAGCTATATTTGAAAAGCTTGTTTGAAAAGAGATAAGCAATATCTAAAGAAATCTGAAAGTACGAATACATAATTCTTACATATATAATTAGGAGTTTGATTTTGGTTATGTGTTGTTTCAAATTAACTCTTCGTTTACAGCTTTCAATCACTTTTTAAGTAAACGTCATTGCACTCAGTAACTGAAGCTCATCAAACGTCCCTTATGTTAATCAATGTTATTTTTGGATTCTTTTTTTTGAAGTTTAGTCTGTAGCCAGTGAACAGCCCCATTGTCAGATCTGATAAAGAAAAAAACCCTCTGAATTTTCATGAATTTCTCCCCTTGCTTCTTCTAAAATGACCACGTCACATATCATAGGTGGAAAACACTGTTTTGAACACCAAGGTTTTTGGGGTAGCCCATGTTAGAGCTGCCTGTCCCAAGGCCCCATTTCCAAAATGAGTTCACGTCAGGCCAAATTCTAATTTCAAAGAATGACAACTAAGAGGTCCATGTCTATTTTTGTTCTTCGTTGCTGAGAGAAATAGTTTCAGTCTCTTTCATGTGAGAGTGCCAATGAAAACAAAGGATTTTAAGAAAACTTTTGTAACCAAAGCCATAAGTTGCATCTGCAAACCAAACGGGCCATAAATGTTACTCCCAGCCGGATCAGTGTGTGGACTGTAGAGTGAGACGTGCTTGTGTGATATTATGTGTTCAGTACAGTATCCATAGTCTTAGTAGTGTGTGCCAGGAGGCCAATGGAACAGCAAGTCTCTGGTGTTGTCATTAATACTTAATGGCCGACTGAAATGCCAATCACTGTGTTTGCAGCAGCCTCTGGCCTCACAATTACAGAATGCGGTTACAGACACCAGGGTTGGGTTAGTGTGCAATTAGTCGCCCACATCTGATATGGTTGAAAGTCATAGGTCACTACTGACAACAGGCCGCGGTCACTGAAAACAGGAGGTGGGCTCAGATAGGAAATAGGAAGGATGAGCTAATACGTGAAAGGGACATAATAAGGGACATAATATGGGACATAATAGGGGTAAAGCAGGAGGAGGAGCAGCATGTGAAACATTTGTCTGAACCAGCAGAGGTTCACTTTTATTCACCAGACAGCAGTGAGATTCTTCATGTAAACAATCATGCACATTATTTTCTTTTATTCATTTTGTAATATTTTAAATATTTAAGCTTTTTTCAAATTACTAGCTTGAGCGGGTTTTAACAAGTAAGACCAACTCAAGACATTAAGTTCAGTTTGTTAGTATTGGAGAGCCCTATTCAGGATTTGAAAACAAAGCGGTAGAGAGTACACAGCATAAAGCTGCGCTCAGTCTAGAAGAAATGACCTCCGTGTCATCACGTTAATGATGCAAATGTGAAGAAAATGTGTCCATATGGAGACATATGAAGGTTGACATTCACTCGGTACCACCACTACGGAGAGACAATATCAAGGACGTCTACACACAGCATCCTCTTCAGCCACAACGCCGTCTACAATTATTTTGATGTGCTTAATGGTAAATCCCAAGTCAAATAAACAGAATTTAATGTGTAAATTGTTGCATCCCTCCTTTAAGGCTGTGTAGTAAAGCTGGAAGTTTTATGGTGAGTCATCAGAGCAGAACTTCAGCCTCCTGGAGAATCTCTCTCTAATCACATCCTTTGGCGATAAGCAGGACAGAATCCATTGGCTCGCAGCAGATTTGACTCAGAGAAGATTTTGAAAAGGTCTCACTCCTCGTGAAGAAACACACACACCGCGTTCACTTGATACACGCGAGAGATAAATGCATGATAAAAGGCTTACATTTCACACTGAGATCATTTCAATATCAACCCTGAGAGCAACTCAATACCATATACATGTTTAGTATGTATGAGTGTTGTCTCTGTTTTCCATGTCAGTTAGAGGTCACGCAGTCCCCAAAGCAGCCGTGAGTTTATCATGTTCATTTCTTCAATAATCCTAAATTATAAGACTTTATTTTGGAATATTTTCACTGCAGCAGCACAGTTATTGTACATATGACACGTGTTGTGTAACTGTCTGTGGTATTACTATCAACAAATAGTTTATGAACTTTGAATTGTATTTGCTTCTACAGTTTGTTTGAATGAGCACATAGATGATCTGTTATTATAATATTTGAAAAATCACATTTTTACGGTTCACAGTTTCAATCAAACTTATTCAGTGTTTCCTTTAGATAAATAAATAAAACATCATTACAAAATAAAAACCTGTCACTTCAGGAAGATTGTTTATTTAATTATTCATAAATGAGAGTGATTTGTGGTTTTGATGGCGCTGCGGCTGTAACAACATTTTGTCGACAGCGATCTGACCTCAAACCGGCGCGCTAACACACATTTCATGAACTTTTTCATCCTGAATAAACAGATTTCAAAGTTTCCTCTTACCTATGGTGGTGATGACGGTGATCGCGAAGTAAAACGAGCCGGCGAACTGCCACTGCACGCCGGCTTTGTGCGGTTTGAGCTGCAGGACCACCTTCTCCAGCTCGTCAAAGTCCTCCGAAGACAAGTTAAAGGTCTTGAGCAGCTCCAGTTTGTGCAGGTCCAGCTCTCTCCTCTGGGTGGTCTCCTCCTGGGACTCCAGCGCGTCGAAAATAGCCGCGCCGACTATAAGGTAGGTGAAGGTGCAGATGATGAGGGCGAGGGTCCTCACGTTTTGCCTCTTCATCGTGTAGTGTGTGCGCGCGCGTGTGTGTGTGTGTGTGTGTGTGTGTGTGTGTGTCAGGGGGACACCCGAAGTTTGGCAGCGGGTCTG
>OMNV01016093.1:105988-120231 GCA_900303265.1 Brotula barbata | reverse complement strand
CGAGAGATTACAACAAAATAAATTATTTTCTCTTCACCCATTGGAAAATTTTGACCTAATCTTTTAAAAAATTAACAGAACAAATATGTGGCTTGTTTCCGGGGATTTTCTAAATGCATATATACACACACATACACACACATAGCTTGCAGTTGTCTGGCTGAGCTCGGGGCATAAAAGGCCAACCGCTGACTTTACATTTCGGTATAACACATTGCATATTGCCAGTGATGCTGATGGTGTGTGGCCATCGTACAGGCAATGCCAGGGAGGCGGAAGTCATCCTAAACCTTCATTCTACTCCCACCACCAGCAGTGAAGCATCCTGGGAGGGCTGCCCTTCAGCTGCTTTTATATCATTACATGTGCTTCAACGTGGCTTCCAGCTTCCCACTGACATGCAATTAAAGTCTTTCATTTCCCCATCATTTGCTCCTGCTGTCAGACAATAATTATTCCAAACCTCTCTCCAATTGGGGGGTGGATCTATTTATTTTCCTTGACACCTCAGTGAGTAAGACACACTGCACTGCGTGTCTGCAGTAGTGACACACAATAATGAGGATATTTTGGATTTGAGACCGATGAAGTAGAAAGGATGTAATAGTGGAAACCAGACTGGTTACATGGTTCATGTGGCTCCACATTTGGTCATTCGGAATCTTGATTGAGTCAGTTTGGTTGGATCATCTGGTTCAAATCACAAATTCTGGAATAAATTAGCTGGAATTATTTATGTCACTCAAGTTAGAAAATAACTCACAAAAACAGCATGCCGCCCTGGCGAAGATATTTTGAGTTAATTATAGGTGCGGGTAAAATGACCAGATTATTACAGATTGTCAGAAATAGTGATAGGAACAATTTTTCCCAATGGCTATGTCACTACTGGGGTGAAGATGTTCCCTGTGTCTGTGTTGGTAAATGACCTTAAATTGCTGAGTTCCTGAAAAAGTCCCAGATGTGTGAAATCACCTGTATTAAGGCTGACAGATACATCATCAGCGATGTAACCTGGGGTCATGGGGTGTTTCAGGTCTCCACATCATACACCCTTGCCCAGCTGGGCTTGATCAGGCCGCAGACATTTGACCACAGCTCGCCCTTTTAATCCAAAGCCACCTGGTTGCTCTTTCTACGGCTTCACTGGCAGATCTCTCTTTGCTTCGCTGAGTCGAGTGAAGATCTCTCAGAGCGAACGGCTTGCCAATTTACAGTAAACATTAATAGCATAACATATTTATTTATTCAATTTTATTATTTCATTCATTTCTTTAAAGATGAGAGGCATTGAGGATGATTATTGTTGTTGTTATGTTTGTTATTTTTTTCGTTTGATCGTTTAATCATTAATATTTCTTCCAAATATTAAGGAAAAAGTCTCCTGTTTACTTTAAAGTCGTGGAACGTGGCTGAGCTCAACAGTCGAACCATGAAAGCCACAAAGTAATATGGATTTGCTAGCGCATATGTAGAGATGACTCCACACAGCAGTTATCCTCTGTTGATTCCCTGTATTGAACAGTGAGACAGATGGGGGGTGTACTGTGCAAAAGGTGCTGATCCTGACATTTTCGTCTGTATGACTGCATAAACAGTACCACAACACAGCTATTTGGATCACAAAAAGAACAGATGAAGCAGAGACTGAGTGAAAACCTTTTCACCATCTCATAAAGCATCACAAACAGTGTGTCAGAGGTGTTGAGGTTACAGCGTTTAATTGGATGATCCCTCATGTGATAGTGACGCTGATGACTGACAGTAAACTCTGGTACCTGCTGCAGCTTTAGCTTTGAATCTCACTGAGTGACACGCCTGACACGGGGTAATGAGACACTTTGCTGCTCTTTTGTTTCCCAGCTGGGGTTCCCACTGAGTGGACTTGTCTCTCTGTCTTTGTGCCTGCCTGTCTGGCTGGCTGGCTGCATCATACAGCCATTCTCACTGTACACCAGGGTGATTTTACAATAATAAAAATAACACACATTCAACATTTTCTCCAATGTTATTAAAACACACTTCTCCAGTTGATGCTGTCTTTCCTTTATGCAGTATTTTTTCCCTTTAAAAGTCACCCAAAAGGAAAATTAAAAAAAAATATTATACGAGTCATTATGTGATATTGTTTGTACTTTTTTGCATCAATTTTGTAAGTGACAAAATTCAGAATGTTGTTTTGAAATTCAGCTTTAACTTATTGTGCAATCCCTTGTGAGGGTGTATCACTGTGCACACAGAGTAAAAACAGGCCATTTCCTTTAAGGCCACCTCAGAAAGTTGGCTCTCTTCTGATTGTCCAGCTACATCCACAGCCAACAGCTTTGTTCCAAGAGTATATTAGACATAAATGCTATGTAATGTAGTCTCCAGTGCAACAGGGCTATCCATCATGATGACACTTAAAAACAAAACATCATGACATATCATCAACATAACAAACACATTTAGTCTGTCATGTTGTTATTGGACCCGTCTGTCAGACTAACATCAAACCAGAGTTAAGACTGTGTCATCCAGAACAAATCAAGGTGTACTGTATAATCTTCCACCCTGCCGTTGTGTCTCTGATGGAACACTAAGAAAACAATTATGACCTCTATTCCCGCAGCATGGCTGTCGGTCTGATGGTGTTGTGAACTTTCTACCTTTCAGCCTGCATTGGTCATATGGGACTCTGAGTGAGTCATATTTGTTTGTTCGCTTGCTGTATATCATTGATTGCACCGCTATGCTGTTTCCTTCCCCCCTCACCATTTCAACACATTACTTTTTAATAGCAACACCATGTCATTCAGGAGCGAAAGCTATGAGTCATACTGATGTTGACAGAGAGATTAGTTGTATAGGATGACGTGTTTATCACAGATTGCAACTAAAATCAGTCAGGGTGCAGGACGATAAAGGAAGTCAAAAGACTCAGAGAATTAGAAGTGAAACCAGTTGTTTTATAGTACCACAAACATCTGTCATAATACAACAGGATGACTTTGCTTACTTCAAAAATAACATGAATACTTATGACATAAAAATTTTGTCCTTAAGCAGTCCTAAAAAAACCAAAATCTCTTAACTCGGATATTTGGTCATCCCATTTCAAAGCAACTGGAGTTGTTCACTGCTTGTATTTAAGTCAACAAAACAAGGAAATGAGATTTGCCTGAAGCTTTAATTACATTTTAAACATGAACACTTCAGTGGGACTCAGACTTCAGCAGAGGTGATTGGGACCTCACTATGAGTGTTCACATTATGGGCAAATTTGAAGCGGAACATTTGAAGTGGTAATGTATTCAGGAAGACAACAAAAACAAGAAAACGAGAGGCCCAAAAACACTCGTGGACTTTAAATCCTGCTGACGAGCTGCCGGTGACAGAGGACGCTGAGCCTCTCTATATGATGCACTGACAATTGTACCACTTTGAATGAATAATTCATGTCCGATTTACAACGGTACGTCACGTGGGGAAGATGTGGCTCTAAGTGTCCACTGATGAATTCTTTAAGCACACCTTCCACACTGCTCTCCACATTATATTATTCATAACTCATTGCACCGTCTGGCCCGAAGCCACTTGACGTCACTTCAGATGTTGCCAGAGGCTTTTAAAAGATCCGCAAATGATGTCTGATTGATTTCAGAGCAGAGACTCAACACCAAGCAGACGACAGAAAGCGTAAAACTGAGAAGAGAAAGCAGTGGGCCTGCAGATTGTTACATCCTGTTGGTGGATGACTGTGTTTGCTGTCATTGTCTGATTGTCTACTCTGATTTCCTGTTGACCACAAGAATAGAAAAGGAAAGGAAAGGAAAAAAATGTAAAAGAAAAGAAAGAAAATAGGTAAATAGAGCTGATATTTTAATTAAGATTAATTAATGTGATCTTCATTTGCACATCATGAAGTACAGTTGGCCCGGAGAAGAGCAGGACCTCCACAGAGGGACAACACACACGCACAGGTGTCTGCCTGTCGTCCCTCACACATCTGGAGGCAATGATTACTGAACTCCCTTTACTGTAATCAAAATTCACTTCGACTTATGGGATATTAATGTAGTATCATTCTAAAAGTATAGAAACATTGCCCTCTTGTGGAGGATTTTAAAAATCATGCATCAAGGCATTATTATTATTGTTATTATTTTTATTAGTAGTTATTATTATATGTTATATTATTATATGTTATATTATTATATGTTATATTATTACTATATTTCATATTTCGGAGTTGATATTTCAAGGATGTGTTGTGGTTTATAAAGGGCTTTGTACTATATCCTCCTCTAATAATATTGGAGATTAAGTGTAGCTACCATCTATAGATTTACTGTCATTGCTTGTCAAGTGGTTTAGTAATTTGGTCTCCACTGAGACCACGCTGACATTCTTCAGAGTCCCAGAGGATCTGAGGTCAACAGACAATCGTAGCCCTTTAAACACACATATCTATGAAGAGGCTACTGGTTTTTATTTAATTTTACAGTTTTTTACTCACATATCCCTTCAGTTATCTTTTTAGTGTTCCTGTCTTTTTATATATTTAGATATTTATTTAATTTACAACAGAACAGCTACAAATGTGTAGCTGTTCCGTTGTTGTTGAGGATGGACTACAGCTGGAGAGGACCAACAGAAATTCCAGCAGGATTATTATTTAATAAAGTTCAGAACAATATTCTCTCAAACAGACCAGAATTCCTGGCTGCACCCCTGGTGTTTCACAGAGGCCAGTTTCAGGACCACCGGCATGGTTGGGGGCTACGGAGTGTCCAATATCCGTTTTAGTTAAAGAAACACTGTGGCCCAGCTGCTTTAGAGGGATGTGTTAATTGGTGGAGTGTGTGAAACATAATAACCTTGTTCTATTTTTTTGCAGTACCATGTGGTTTTACTTACACAAACAGTGGCAAAAGGTGTTAGAATTACTTGTAAATGTCATAATAATGGAGAACATTGTGTCTGAACTAACAACATACACACTATTGTGTGTATGTATTTATTGAATATATTATTCAGTCGTTCAAAGGCCAGACTGTTGAAAGTACGTAAGCTCGGTATTTTATGATGGTAGACCCTCATTTATCTCCTCCTACAGATGCAGATCAGTCATATTCCAGAGGAGGGAGGAATTTTTGACCATTCCACCACACAAAATAAATCACATCTCAGTATTTACTCCGCAGGCCATGCCGCAAAATTTTACTACTGGTAATTTAGTGATTCTTGTGAAAATTTTGAATTCATTATTCACTCAGTTACTGTAAACATTCCAGGTCTTGTGGCTGCAAAGCTGTTTCAAACCACAGCGTTTAGATAAGACTGAGATCACTTGATTGATGATGACACTTTGATATATTAGTCCTGGGGTCATACTGTGTAATATAACATGTTGGAATCACTACCTCGCTTTGTATGCACAGATCATTTGAAAGTAAGCAAAAATTAAAGTGGTTTAATAAGATTTGTTCACATTTAAGTTCACCTCATGTCTAACATATATCACAACGTACTTTTGAAAAGTTATTATGTTAAACTATTTTGCAATCAAAATTAGGTTTCCATTGATCAGCGTTCATATCAATTATAAAGCGCTCCTGTGTAGTTCAATCTTCAGTCTCACCACAAGGTGGCGGCAACATTCAATCATGTTAAATAACTCTCTCCCCAGTTTGTCTAATAAT
The DNA here is from genome assembly GCA_900303265.1 of Brotula barbata. NCBI lineage: Eukaryota > Metazoa > Chordata > Actinopteri > Ophidiiformes > Ophidiidae > Brotula > Brotula barbata. The sequence goes on along the minus strand of OMNV01016093.1, from coordinate 114,547 downwards.
CCTTCATTAAATTGCCTCTTTATATTGTTTCTAAACAGGGTACAAACAAAAGATTACCAGATGAGCAAGACTGTGAAAGTTGCAGTGAGAATTTCACACACACATTCATATATTATACATTTTAAAATTTTCCCTTAAACTTTCATTCTGGGCTAATTTGATAGAACTGGTTAATTATCTAAAGATATTTGCTGTGTTTTTTTCTTCTGGAAAATAGACTGATTTCCAAAACTAATTAGTTCACATCAAGATTTCTAGATTTTTTTTCTTATTTATGACACATTTTACACCTTCATTTTTTTGGGGGGGGGGTCTACAAATTGTTTTGAATCAATCATTTATTTTATTTATTCATTTATGTTATACATCTGTCAAATGTAATTGGTAATGAAATGTAATGTAATATAATTTATACAAACTATAATTATAAATCTACAGTCTTTTTTTCCAACACTTTTCTTCTAACATTCTTCGTTTTCCAACACTTCTTCATGTGCTGCTCCTTGGCTTTACAAATATGGGGACGAGGTGTTGCTTCCCTCCTCCAGCAGGGGGCGGAACCCGCTGTCACTATTTAAACCTGAGCAGGGAGATTCAGCGTGGAAAACAGTCAGTGTTTGTGCGTCCACCAGCATGGAAATATCTAAAGGAGAGGAGCGCCCCGCCGAACAAGCTGCTTCTTTATTTGTATCTCCTGAGCTGGAGGTTCAAAGGAGGAACAATGAGCGGAACAAGAAGAGGAGCTCCTGTAAGATCATCAGCGCGGTGAGTTCACTCTCAATCAGCCTCAGCTACAAACCAGCTGTGGATCAAACAACACCACAAAGTATCTCATAAAGTACACCAAAGCCAGTTTATGTTCAAACTCAAACATCTGGAATGACTGTTCGTTTAGGAATAACCAGGAAAACTCGAAGTTTGGAGTAAATGAACTTTTGTGAATCACCACGAAAAGTTAGGATTATACAGTGGAATAAACTTTCCCTTTAGACTTTGGATAGCCGAATTAATGTAACTTTCTGTTGCATTTGTGATGTGACAGCAAGGATTTACAGAACACACCTGACCGTGTCATCATAAATCGCCCTGAAATAAAGTTCATTCTACATTTTTTTTTGGTGATCACCCTCTGTGTCATTAGTACAGAGGCTACAACTGGGATGAAATACACAGCATATCTAACCCAGATTATGATTGATCAAAGTTAAGTTTCATCTGAAAGTTAGTTAGAGTATTATGAGTGAAAGTTAATCATATTCTGGGTGGATATCAGATAAGCAACAGTTTTTCATTTGTTTGACTTTGTGTTTATATGCAAATCCAGCTGTTTTAGGTTGTGTGTCTGTGTGTTAGCCATAACATGGCAGATACTCAGGTGAAGAGCTAATCAGAATAGGATGAAGCTTTCAGGACAGTTTGGGAACTATGGCTTTGTCTTTTCCTGAGTGCATTTCTCCAGGTTACACGCTACAAATTTACAATATTCAACACACAATCTCTATAATTTTACACATGTAAAAATGAGTGAATGTAGCAAAAAGTAGAATGTGCCCTACTTGTGTAGTCTAAATTATTCCGCTCTATCTGGTGTGTAATTTAGTGTAGTCTGATGTAGGTTTTTGTTGGCTGATCCTGCCATTTTTGGTTCGCTGTGTATTTTGTGTGTCGTTCAAACAACCAGTCCAGATGCATTAGACTTTGTACTTCCCCATGGTTCATGAACCAGATTTTTACAATTGTTGAATGATCTGTTCTGAGTGTGCTATTGCATTTATTTGTTAACTTCCTTCCCATTTCTGCACACATCTGCCAATAGTCAAAGAGGGACCAGAATTAGTTTCAAGTCCAAATCACATGAAATCGATTCAGATGATAGAAAAAGACATCAAAGACCTTATTATTAGTCATTGCATTACGTCAACAAAGCTCTGTAAACACTTGTCACCACAACTTATTATTGATTGATTGTCCGTGGACATCTGTGGCTTCAGTAGTGATGAAGAAATTGATCCTCATCTAAAGTATGGTTTGTTTGCATGATTAAAATCAGAATTTAACAAACATTCCAAAGGACTAACATCTGTGTTTTCCTTTGTAGAAGAATGGAAAAACAACAACTTTACACATATTGGAAGAGAACAAGCAAATCTTCAATGTAGCAGTTACTGGTGTAATTAGGCATTCGGATATTTAGACATAGCGGCCTTCTCAGCTGTGTGACTGCCAAGCGTCAAACTCCTCATTGTACGTGTACAGATCAGATGAGACAGGATCCATTTCACCTCTGACCTGGTCGACATCATGGCTGTCTGCTTGGCACTCGTACATCTGGCTCTAGGCATGATTAGACAACAGGATGCTTGATGTTGTAAGAAATCAGTGAGTAGATAGTGACACACATCCGTTTATAATTGCTCCTTTGCGGAACGTGAATTTGCAGTGTTGTGCGGTTTTTGGTAACCGCTGATTGCGGCATGATGGACCAAAACTTATATGAGGCTCTGAGTCGAAGGTGAAACTTTATTTAGTGCTTTATTTAATGTTGTATGTAAGACTGTTATGTAAACAAAACAATCTGTATTAGGGTGCTAAGGAGACTTGATGTGCACGCAATTTATGGATTCTGTTCAGAGTGCAATGGGCAGTTCAGCAAATTCTACAAAAGATATGTTTTAGAAAGTTTTATCCTGTTACTTTAATGGTAGAGGATTTTCAGAATGAGACGCGTAGGTTTCCACCAGACAGACTGTTTACTTTCTCAACCCACAAAGACCATGTCTAAAGGCTTTTCCAAAGAGCCCATCCAGGTCTCTGTCTAGCACGCACGCAGACACACGCACACACACACACACACACACACACACACAAACACACACACATATTAACTCTATGTACACACACCCAGACACTGTGCTTGCAGCTGCCTGTTTTCATACCTGTCTAGGAATTCATCGTCTTGTTTATGTGAATCTCATCCTTTCACCCGGTGTACTGATTTTTAGAATCTTTTTGGATTTACGACCTCATTAGTGGACTAAGATGCTCTCGCTGCATCGTGTCTCATGCCAAACCAAAATTAAACAAGAGAGCCAAAATATCTCAACAAACGTCACGTGACAATGCTTGGCCTTGTTAGTCAGAAAAGACTGGCAGTGGGAGTAACAAACACATTTAAATCCGCCCTTTCTTCCATGAAATCTTTACTAATAATTCTATTTTATGTGCACGGTTGATAGGTTGGGATCGATTGTTGCTGTGTGAGCCTGTGTAAAGCACTTTGTGAAGTTGTTTGTGATATTAAACGATAGCTGACTCTGCGGTGTAATTTCTGTACATGACAGCATTACGGGTGGGATTACTGCACTCCACTCTTCAAAATGACAGACAGTACACAGCACAGTCCGAATGACTTTTAACACCCAACTGAAGCTCCACATCATTTTCACAAACCAGTGTGGTCCTGGTTCAGGCGCAACGGGGGATTTCATCCTATCCAGAACAGATAAGACTGCTGAGCATCCCGTCTCGTTTAACCGCCCCTCTAATTACAAAGTCCCCGCCCCCAATCTGTCTCTCTGGGCAGAGGCGAGTGGAGCATCTGTAGAAGAAGCAGTCCTGCCTGCACTCCATCCCGACTGAACAATTACAGAGAGCAGCGGCGGACTGTAGATGATGCGATCCTCAAAATAGTTTTGGGCCTAATATGGAAATAATTACAAACTTTGGGCAGGGTTATGAGAATAAATAACAGTTTCCCTTCCTCATAACAACTCACATCAGAGGCCCGCTGAGAATAATTTTTACCTCTTATTGGATACGTTTTTAAAGTCCCTTAAAAGCTAAATAAAGGACTGAAAACTTGGTTTCGCTGCACGTCCAGCTGTGGCGATTGAAGGATGTGATTTGCTTCACTGTTCCACATTTGTGGCTTTGGTCCGGGAGATGCCAGATGTCTGCCATGTTTATAATACAATGCATGCAGCTGACACTTGTGCCTTATGTGTCAATAGATCAACCTGTTAACCAACACTAACCACCAATGAAAACGGCCTCAGTTTTATTTTACGTTGTAGTGAAAGATTAAGATGAAGTCAAAGATTCCAAATTTATCAAAGTATTTTGGGAAAATCTGAATAAAATGATATACAATATATCTAGAATAAAGAGAGATTTAAGGGAAATCAGAAAACCCATATCTGAAGTAAGGATTCCTGTAATTTCAGTATTTATTTATTTTTTGGTATAATAACACCTCTAGAAATTGCTGGTGTTTTTATGACTTGTCTGTGTGGTGTACTCAATTATTAATGGGTTCACTAGTATAAAAAAAAGACCCAATAAATGAGCCAAAATCCTTTTAAGCAATCCTTAACCTGTTGCCTTAAAATGTATGCAATTGCCAATTAACTTACCAGTGTATAAACTTCTATTTATACTATTCAATGTTAATCTTTTTATTTTCCCGGTCGTAATAAAAACAGAATTTAAAAACTTATCTTCATGGTTTTTTTTTTCCCCACAAATTCTCATTGATAAAAAGTGTGAGGTAAATGTTGGCCGGTGATGTTTTTGCACTCAGCTACTTTGTTTCACTCTCTGGCTCCTCGTTCATTTTGTAAAATATTTCTATTCTTCAGGTTCTGCTGCTGTGTTTACTGGCCGTCATCCTGATCGTGGTGCTACTTACAAAGCAGAATGGTGTTGTGGAAGGTAAGATTCACTTTTTATTAACGGCTGACTAACATAATACAGACCCTTTCTGCAATATAGTAATACAATAAAGCTTTCCAAAAAAAAGAATCCAAAAAACAGAAAACACCTCTGTCAAGTCTTTAATGGCTTTTGAATTGTGGACAGTTATCCACTTATCTCTCTTCCTGCAACACCAACGTGCAAATGGTGTGAAAACAGAAGTGTGAATGAAAACGGGCAGCTTTAGGTTCTGTACACACAATGCCTGCTCTGTTCTGACTCACTCGTACTTCGTGTGTGTGGGCGTGTAAATTCAATGTTTTACATGTTGGAGTAAGCATGTTACAGAAATGATAAAGGATCAGTTCAGACCTAAACATAGGCATGAACTGCAACGTTGGATACGAACAACTGTGGAATATTACACTCAAAGTTAATAAAAAACAGAAAATTCCCTCGTTTAAAAAGCATTTTGCGCACTTTTTCCTCCAGTTTTTGACCACATATTCAGTAATGGTGAGCAGAATACGTGTAAAGATACCAACACTGAGAGGGGGAACACGGCTTGGGGCCACTGCTAGGCTGATCCTGCTGTTTGTACTAGCAGGAAGTGGATGTAAAGGCAGTGAGAGTCATTTAACGGCCAAATGCAGATCCCTCCGTCTCTCCAGACTGTGGGTATTTCCAGCAGCAGCGAAGGAGGCTCAGGTTACTAACCAGCCACTGGAGAAACACAGAGTGAATGGAAACTTGGACGATTTCTTGTGTGAATTTGGTGAACAGGATATGGTTCTGTCATCCTGGTGTGACATGGGTATTTATCCCACTGGGCAGAACAGATGGTAAACACACTTAAAGCTGGACAGGAATGTTTACACTGCGTTGGCATATTGACTCCAGCTATAGTTGGAGTCGGAGCCATCAGAATGCTCTCTGTTGCAACCGGTCGGGCCAAAAACACCCCTCATCCATTTCAGAGGCAGCAGTGGTCACTGTGGGCAGCTGATGGGAGGAGGAGTGGGAGGAATGCAGCATGCTTTCAATGTGGTGTCTCTTCACTTATAGTTTCTACAGGCAAATGGGAGGAGCAAATGTAACGTTGTGGCCTGTTTTTCTCTCTGATGTTGTTCTCTCTTTCTTTTTACTGCCTTTTTTTTCTGTCTGAAGTTGCGACTTCAGAGACTTTGTGCCATGTGAAAACAGCTCTAAAATGGCCTGTACAGGGTGCTGTCCCAAAAATCATGAAGGATGACACTTGAGTGAGAGCTATTTATTACTTATTATCACAAGAGTTATTTGGAGCTGGCACGGAAGAGGACAGGTCTAAGCCTCTGGGGGCAGAGTGCTAAAAAGTTCAAGCGGGTTTAGTATCCCCCAGTATTATTGATTACAATGTGTAGTGTGTAGCACCAACAGGAAGTTACCCGTGTGTCGTTTATGTCGTTGAAATTTCACCCAAAAGGTTTTCCACAATCATTCACAATCACCTGGCTGTGTTACTGGACTTTTATGTATCATGTCATCCGTTTATTCTTTTAAATTTAGCAGATTTATAAATTGTGATTTCCTAATCCAAGTCGATTTGAAAACCTCATCACATTATTGCTAGTTTTTATGCACATTTGTTTCCAGTTTAAGGCTGATGTGACAGCGTGATTCCCTGAGGATTAGTGACCACAGCAGCTCGTCTCCTGAGACAGAGCATCCTTGTGTTTGGGTGTCCGGTTGACTCTTCTCCAAACCGCACTGCTGGCCTAGAGAGCCTGTGAGGAGGGGCCTTCTCACTCACATGCTAAAGTTTCCTGTCACAGGTCTGTTCTGCACCAGACTGCCAAATGGATTGGTACAACTGCCTCAAGCCTCCGGCCCAATGCTGGCATGTTAAAGTCTGTGAGAGTGCCCCCGAGCAAGGCATTTTATTCTAAATTGTATGGCTGGACTGCTCAGAATTCTGTAGGTCGAATCACATTTGATGTAGGTGTCTGTCAAGAAAGTGTGAAACTCGGATTACGCTCGACTTTGATGATGCTTATACAGAGACATAATGGCTGCTGTTTGTACCCCGGATTTGCGTGAAAAGTCGTTTGAGCTTGTTGTGAAAAAATTAGTGATTCGTGTGCTGTAAATACTGCTGTAATGCCAAGTAAGGTCAGCAGCAGTGGCAGCCAGGATAATGAATGCCGCCATCTTTATTTTCACTGTTGAGCAAAGCAGAAATGTATGTCAAGGCGAGGAATGACGTTTCTGCCTTTACATTACTCTCTGATAGATAATATGGAATCTTCCAGATTGCCTAATCGGCAGATTGTGAGAATGTGCAGCGAGCGGAATCCGGGAGTGAAATGTGACTGGCTCACTTCTCCCACGTCCTCGCTGCTGCACCCCAGCCCCTCCCACAGAGCTCCTCCCTCCTGAGACACGACTAACAATTGAAGTCAGGATTACAGACTGCGGTGCAGAGCTGCCAAGGCTAAAAAAATAATCAGAGCAGTTACTCATTATTATGAAAATGTGTCCTCCTTAAAAAGAGAACAAGTCTTTAGTTTAAATGAGAGCTGTCTTGTTATAACAGGAGAGTTTATAACTTCCTGTACTGACTGTTGAGATGGACACAGACAATCAAAACACTTTCAAGGCCAAAAACTACTGGGAATTTGTTTGTTATAACGGCAAACTATTGTAGGTTTTAATCAGAACTTTCTCATTTGCGCGAGAAACTTTGTGTATATTGAGAAACGTTCTGTAGAATGAGAAACTGTTAAAACGTTGATCAGAAACTGCTCTGATTATTTTTCTAAGCCAAGCTGGCTCTTTGCTTCCATAATGACCCTTCTGGTAAATTGTGGTTGTTGTTTTTTTGTTTTTTTTATAGCTCAAAGTTCAGATTCCATCAGTTGGAGGTGCTATGGAAATACAATATCTTTCACAGAACGCTCAATTTGTGTGTTTTAACTGAAATGTAATGAGCAAAAAAAAAAATACAAAATGTTCCATTCTGTCCCCAATCTTTCCTCTTTTGCACTATTTAATCAGTTAATGCGTTCATTCTGTGCTGTTTGTTCTCCTATTACAAAAAGTGTAACCTTCAAATTCCCTGAGGAGAACTCACCAGGAATCACAGTGATTACGGAGTCATGCTAATTTAGCCTGTGCTCAAAGTTTCCTATCATTAATTTGTCCATCATTGTCTCATTACTGACAGGATGCTGTGAAGTTTTTCTCAGGTGAAAGCCAATGAAATGGGACAGGTTCACACTGGAGACACTCAAATGTGTGTAATAAATGATCTGATGATATATGACCAAATCATCTAACAATAAATGTGTGTTACAGTGACATGTGTGTCTTTAAGAGAATAATAATTATGATCACTGATGACGCCGTCTTCTTTTTTTCAGCTGACTCGTGGTTGAAGGAGCCCTATGAGGAACTTGATCAGCCTCAATGTCCTTCTGGGTAATGCAAGACTCTCACACTGTCGTAGTTTCATATAATCTGAGCCTCTGTTTTGGATTTCTTGTCCTCTTTTCGTATTTATATCAAAATCTCTGGTCATGAATTGGAGCATGTGACTGTGTCGCCCACTGAGTTGAAACCATTGCTCCCAGTGGGCAGTTGGAAATATACAGCAATCCGTGACAAATGACAACAGAGACAAATTTAAAAAAAGCCATTCTTGTCATAAATGTGCCGCCTTCAGTCTGGCAATTTGTTGTGTTCATCTAATCCAGAGGAACACAAACACATGACTCCAGTTTTTTTTATGACAGTGTTGGTTTAGTGTTTAGTCCAGTGGAAAAAGTCACTGTGTCTGTGGAAACTTGGTTAATGATTCTGACTATTAAGCATGTGAGGGAGAATGTGGGT